>WJEZ01002949.1:0-11978 GCA_009869925.1 Thalassaphorura encarpata
ACTGATTTCACTTTTGTTTGCACACAAGTTTGTATGGTTTGTTGTTGCTGCCCAATAATAATTTTGAGTAACACAAGACTTGCAATCTAATTTTGAAATTACCATTTTTGTTTTGTTTCTTGTTTTGAGTGAGGCTGTCAAGTAAGTGACAAAAGAAAGGGAGTGGTGAGAAGAAACGTTGTTCGTCTTCAAGTTTAAGGTCAAAGGCTATCTCCAGCCGTGCCTTTTTGTTCTTCCTGCCTATGCCTAATTGTTTATTTCATGCATATAGAATTCGACTAATCTGCCTATGTGCACCAACTGTTTTAGTCATAAAAGAAAATGCAGAAATACAGTACAAAGACAAAATATTTTTAATTTTTTGTCATCCAAATTTAAAAGAGATGTAGAAATTTAGAATTTTAAACTAGTTTATACCTGAAAGAGAATTGTACATGTACAAAGGTTACACAAATTATAAAAACACATTCACTTTTACTTTTGACTTGACTTTGGAGGGGTAAGAGGGAAGATTAACTTGTTCCATTAGTCTTCTCCCTTTGGTGAGTCCTGTTCCGTCTGTTCCTGCTGCTCTAGCTGCATTTCTTCTTCAAGTTCATCCTGATACTTTTCAAATTCACAACGGCATTGTGCATGGCCATCCCATACATGCCCACAATTCAAGCATGTAACCATTTGCCCCACGTAAGACCCATCGGACTCTGACTCTTCATCTTTTTCAACAATTTGCTTCTCTTGCTTTTCCTTTACTTCAATAATTTCCACATCCGAGTCCGTTTCATCGCAAGGGGAAAGAATGCGTCTTCTCTTCTTTTTTGGCTTAAATATTTTCAAATCCACCGTGTCTCGAGTTGAGTCGGAGGAAGAAGCCAATACATATTCTTTTGCCTTTTCTTCACTGTCCATGCTTGTGGATTTGCCTATGGAAATTGATCTGTCATCTTCTGATGACCCAACCTCGGATGACTTGGACCTAGGAATTGATGGTGACCAGGGCAAATCAGAATCTGATTCCATATCAGCGCGCGATCCAGTCTGGTATTTTGAATCTGCACAAAAAATATTGGATACGTTTTAGTTTACGCTGTCACAAGTCACAATAGATCAAGAGAATCTTTTAATTTATTTTTTAAATAAACCAACAAATGAAAAGTCAAGTAAAAACTTGTTTACTTACGATCAGCGCCCATCAATTGCTTCAAGTTATCCGGGTGGTAAAAGAATCCGCTGTCTAGTATTATGTTTGCCATTTTCTGAACACCAAGACTTGGATTTTTTAAGCATGCTGCATCCGGATTCCAGGTAGGGACATTAAAAAAATCTTCCAAGAGCAAAACCAGGATGCTTCTTTTCTTGTAGTATTCATCAACAATCTTGAGCGTTGGACGACCAATGCAAATTGCAACTTTGGCACTATTCAGGTTGGATTTAAAAAAATCCTCAGAGTTGTTGTGTTTTGGTTTTGGTTGACTCAAATAATTTTCAATTGAATCGAAAGGTTCAAAGACGGGAAGAGTCGAGGCAGTGATTTTTGCAAGCAAGTTGTACAGGGCTAATTGGGTACACTTTTTGTTTTTGAAATTTCCAAAGAATAGAATAGTCTCCATGCTGGCTTTCGCTTATCAGTGTTAACTGAACAAGTATGTCCAAGGAAGTGAGTTTTGAAGAACTGAGCCCTAGTCATTTTATTTAGGGACTTTGGGGAATAGTCAAAACTTACTCTTGTAATTCTAGTATTTCTCTGTGATATGGGAGGGTTCCGTCATTTAATTACACTGGGGGTGAAAACTAGATAAAGTGTAGTCCGATTATTCAGAGTCTATTTTATCTTGTCCCTTGGGCTGGTCAGACACAAGTTTTCTCATTTCTCTGGTCAACCATTCAACAAAGTCAAGCATGGATATCAATACTTTTGATACAGTTTTTACCGCATATCCAGTAAGTGAAGCATTCATTTTAAATTTTTGTCTGTCTTAGAATTAATATATGATAATCGAATCAGAACTAGCAACATTCAGCATTATTTTTAATTTAAAAATTAGGATTTAAAGCCAGTTCTTTTGGCAGGTGGTCAAGAGAATTGCCGAAAGCATGTCTATCCGTCAACTTTTGGAGTTTGGAAATTTGAACTATTTTACAAAGGTGGTAGCTGACGGTGTTACGGCGCGGCTGAATCAAAAGGCAGAAGAATTTATCTACACCTACGAGCAAAGGTATTTGTTAGACCATGCCTGGGAGCAAACCATCCACTTGAATCAAAATGACGACATAATGTGGAATGTCATGGGGAGACAGGGTCCTTTGAATGCAAGGAAATACCATTTTGACCTTAGCCTCTTAGGTATGCAAGACATTCCATTTAATAAAATTCCAAGTAATTGGGAAGAAATGGTTCAATGGCATGAAAGCCTAGTCTGGTCTTTAACTTTGTGTTATCATGGGAATCTGGCTGAATTTGACGAAGTGGCAGTTAAGAACAGGGCAATTAATTTACTAACGGGTTTATATTCAATTGAAAGATTTTCTTTACAAATGCCAGAACTTGATATGATCCCAGTTTCTGTACTGTATCGCTCAATAGTATTGCCACTATTTGATGTTTTTCCTCTTGAGCAGTACAAATTTTTTCGTGAAATTGTTCTTGATGAACTTTCGTTCCCCCGACTAGTTAGTGGCTAATGTATCTGTTTAAGGTGAAAGTGAAAGTGAAACGAACTGTAACTTGTGTCATCGAGACTGTCTTAGTATCTACGTCAATGCATTTTAAATAAAAATGTTTGTCTTGTACACATTCACGACTTATTTTTATTTCCCAAGCTCACTTTTACAAAAATATGTGGATTAATAGATCAAGGTTTACGCATAAAATTTAGCGATTTACAAAATTTCAAAACCTTCAAATCATTTTTAATTTTATTCTGTGTTACAAATCGCCTCATTGTGGATTTAAAAGTTAATTCCTCTAAGCCTAAAATACAAGACAAATAGACAATAGCATCCACATAAAGTACTATTATTAGGTTGAAACTGAACAGAATTAAATGTAGGAAGTGGGTAGAGAGGTAACTCCAATCCATAGTGTTCAGGAGGGTAGCCTAGACTATCAAAAAATTCTACACATTGACGTCGGCGTTGTCCTTTTCTGCTAATAATAAAGAGGGTCCAATGACTGCCGGGGGAACCACGGGGTGCCGTATTAACACAAATTGCTATCATGTTTGAGTTGAACAAGGGTTTTGATTTAAAATTGATTTTTGTGACTTCATCACTTGCTACAACAAACACTGGTGCATATGGCTTTGGTGAATACTTTTGGCTCAAGTAATCCATTCCAGCTTTTAACACACCTTCCTCCATTGCCTTATGAAATGTAAACGTTCCGATGCTGGTCCAATTCTAGTAAATTTTGAAAATTGGCAAAGAGAACAAGGTTCACTGCCTCAGCCGTCGCAGAGTCAAACTGCAATTCTACCTGAAATGGAAAAAAATAGATTAGGCTACATTCTTCTAGTTTTGTTTAAAATTTGAAATGACAAGACTTGCCTTGATTTGACCAATTTTGGAAGGATTGTATTCAGAGCCAGATGTAGCAGGCAAGAGTTGAATGAGGTAAAGACAATTTCCTGATTTGTAGTCTGTCCTGTTGATAAAGTTCCCGTCCGACTGACCACCAATGGCACTAAACAGCGTCTGGTATCCGAGTAGATACAAGTCCGAGTCAAAGTTTACTTTTAAATTTCGGTACATGAGCGTTTCATTGTCGCACGTCACTGAGATTGATCCAAGTTTGAAGGATTGGAAATTTAAAAAGCTTTTGCTCATTTTCCCATTAAATGCAGAGGATGAGACGAGTCCCAGAATTACAACTTGAGGAATTTTTCCAACAAAAAGTGATTCACTTGTAAAGGTGTGACTTCCAATGGGGATTTGACAGCTCCTGACGACAGACTCTCGTAAAGGAAACTGGGCACGTGACTTTGCAAACAACCGATTATGATTTCCAGTAATATTCTCATTGATTGTGTGCATTTTGACAAATAGAATTGCTTGTTCAATGCCAATTCTATACTCCTTTCCATCTGTTGCACAGTCCAAGCAAAATTCGGGTGATTGACGGGTAAATTCAACTTTTACTGCACAATTTGTTGGAAGGAACCTGTCTTGGTGGCCAAGACTGCAGCTTAATCCTCCTAGCATGTCAAAAACTTTTGATCCTTTGGCCAACTCAACTCGACTCTTGAAACTAGAATTTTTTGCAACATCCAGTACATCTGGAGCTTCATCTTTGTAAAATAGTATAGATGTCAACTGACTTTGTTTTTCGCCTTGCGAGTTCATCAAGAGGGTTGGGATGGCAGCCTGATATGCAAACGTATTGTTCGAGTCACTCACGACGGTTCCATTGACAGAAATTGCCAAATTCTTCCACATGGAATAAAAAAATAGATTCGAGGGAGCCACAATGTCGAGGTCACTCAAATTGGTTCCAGATTTTTGAAAAATTCTTGTTTGGACATAAAAGAAACTTCCCCGCAGATCAATATACTGGGACAAAGTGGGTGGGATGCAAAACTGTACAGTAGAAAATTCATCTTGCAGAGATGAAATTGGGGTAAACTGAACAAACTGGCTTGAGATTACACTCACATCCGTAGGTGGGGTACAGAAAAATATCCAATGATGACCTCATGGCCATTCTTGAACCGTCGTATTTTGGTAAATTTGAGCTTGAAGATTCCATGATAATTTAATCAACTGGCGAATTAGAAATTGGTCTTTGGGACTTGCCAATGCAGGAACGAATTGACTTTGCGGCCTTTCCACTCAGTGAACTTTTTGAAACTGAAGATTTGTTGGTCGGTTTTGACTTTTTATTCCGAATGACCGACCTGGCTTTGCCACGACCAGTCATGACCTGTCTTTTCCTGCCTTGCTTTCCCCTAGCCTTCTTTTTCTTGACAACTCGCTTCTTTTTAATCTTCTTTTGCTTTTTTACCTTTCTCTTACTACCAGCTCCAGACATTTTACGTCTCTTTCCCGACTTGGCTCCCCCAGTGGATTTTGCCCGACGCTTTTTCCCTGCGGATTTGAGATTTGACATTGGAATTAAATACGGGTAATCGTGAGGCATTAAACCTCCAAGTGCCCATTCCAATTTGAGTTGAGCACTGAAACGTTTTCAGCTCACACTCTTTGTTGTCGCAGACCAATTTTCTGACAAAAACTGGAGGACTAACTTTGCCGTTGGAATTTTCATCCTGGGCTGGACTGGGTTCACGAGATTGTACTGCTTCGTCTGCCATGTCTTTATATTTTGGTGATCAAACTCACACTGTCAAAAAAAACGTTTGCACTCTGAGTTTTGTTAGTTTTCTTAACATAATCGATTAAATTTCAGAGACAATTACAACAGTTTCTGTCGAATGTGCAAAACGATTCTTGTGATTGAATCTTTTACAACTTTGATGGGTTCAAATCTTTCGTCAAGTAATCGAATCGAAACGTTTTCCAAAGTAGATCCCTGGATAGGATGGTAGGTAAGTGGAAAAAACGTTCTTGTCACCATTTGTCCAAATATGTTTGGCATTGGAAACATTTTTAGAATAGAGAATAGTTTTCCATTTCCTTGCTGGGTTGGTTGAATAGCACTGCACTCGACACACACAAAACTTGGTACAGTCACCCCAAAATCGATTGTCTTGAAAGTAGGCAAAGCAATATGCTCTCCTTCAAACCAGTAATTGTCAAAATCGGGGACTCCAAATGCTTCGCCAAGAAAAGCAGACAAGTGAACTTTGATTGGGTCCTTTTTTTCATTAAAATACTCAAATAATCCACCGTTATATGTAAACTTGCAAGAATTAGATTTTGCCAGTGCAGTGTTGAGATTTTTTACGACCCCATCAGCAGTCTTTTCAATAGGTTCTTCCACGTCGACGTGGACATTAGTTTCCCTCGTATCAATGGTTTTAAAGGGTACGTCTACTGGAATCAAAGCAAATAAAGGTTCCGAAGCCGTCGCAAAGCAATCAAATGTACCATTTGGGTATGCCTTGTCTTCAATCCCTAAGGCTAATCGAAAATCTTCTGGCTCAAAGCGGACCGTGTACCCATCGTGATGTTGTTCAATCCTCAATCGGAATTCTCCCTTGACGAGATGAAACTTGAATCGTATTTGTCTTCCAAATGTTTGATATTCCAAATTGCATCTGCTTACAAATGTTGACAAGTTTTCACTCTTTTGACTTTTTTTGATTAATACGTATGATTCATAAATAGTTTTGATTTTTATTTCTGCATCCTCCTTATTTTCAAATATTTTTTTGGAAACCGGTTTTTCCAAGGAGAAATGAGCCTCAGACAATCCAATTTCTACTCCAGAGTAATCACAATCACAAAGCACTGGATTTACAAGTCGATTCTTAAAATTATTTCCTTCGTTTCCAGGAAAATAGTTGAGAGATGCTTCGTTAGATACAGTTAAATGCTGAGAACAAGGTGTTTGATGTCTAATTTGCAAGTGTGCCATCCTGATTAACGTGAACCAATTCCTCCCGATAAAATGTACCTTTGAACACAATGAAGACAAAAATAAGACTGAGTGAATTTTAGAAACGTGCACATGATTTACCAATGATTGGTTCATTTTGCAAATCCTCTAGGTAAAAATACGTCACGGGTACAGATTCAATTACTCGGGAAACACGAAAGACTTCAGTGCTGTAATTTTGCTCAGAGGATTTGGCAAATTTAGCTTTGGCTCGACTGATTTTGACAAGAGATCCGACTTTTAAATCTGTCCTTTTTGGTCGTTTCCCAAGCAAATGCCCATAGATGTTATTCCATGCTTCTACCTCTGTATCAGAGTCTATCTCAGATGGCCTCATTCCTGTTGTTTTATTTATAGAGTTGTTGAAAGATCTGACAATTGTAGGCCAAATGTTGACAAAGTCTTTGGACTTGTTGTATGATTGCCATCTCGCTAGTCGATCCCTCAGTGTCCTGATGCACCTAGAATATTTATGATTCAAAATAAATTCGGGGCAATTCAGAAGACTACTCTGAATGTTACCGTTCTGCATGGCTGGCCTTGATGGTGGATTTGACAGAAAATATTTGAATATCCTTGCTTTGTAGGTAGAGAAGTAATTGATTATTATAAAATTCTGTTCCCTAGAATCAATTTTTAAATTGTCAAGGTCAAAATACTCAAAATGATTCAAAAGTTAATGCAGTACCTCATCGGTCAAGATGTAGCGTGGATAATGCTTTGTTTGATTAAAAATATTTTTCATTCCTCTAAGGACGGTGGCTGCACTCTTGTCCTTCAAAAAACTTGTCCAGAGATGACGAGAAAAACTGTCAATGCATACTAATATGTAGTTAATACCACGATTATACTTGGCCATATTCTGTGTGCTCATCAAGTCAATTGAGTACTGCCAGTGGCGAAAAAATACTCTGGTCACCCGCCGTTTAAATTTTTTTCTGACTGGACGATGCTCAGTGTAAAATGGAAGAGAGGAGAGTTGTTTTTCCACTTCGGCTTTGCGTTTATACTTGCTGTTTTGTAAAAAAATGGGAAGCCCAGTAAATGCTGCATTTCTTCTCTGATCAACGTAGGCTGCCTGGATTTTGCAATGGAAGAGAAGAAAGTTGCTTTTCCAATTCGGCTATATGTTTGTACTTGCTACTTTGCAGAAATACAGGAAGGCCTGTAAATGCGGAAATTCTTCTCTGATCAACGTAGGCTGCTTGGACTTTGCTTTTACTTGTCATTTTCAGTGCTAGACCAGGCCTTCCGTTTCATTAATTTTTAATTTGACTGTCGACAGCGAGACAATTTCCAAATCTTTTCCATACAGTGCATACATGAGTAGGAAAAAACGTATTTGTTGATTCAATTAGTTCCACAAAATTTAGGGAGAGAAACTCCATTGGTACTTGAGCTTCAATTAGGCATGAAATTAAAAGTGTCAGGCCTGGCACATCGTAAATCTTGGCTTTTGACTCAGCTGTAGCCATCATTATCAGTTGGGTAATGTTTGAAAACAGGTCACATTCACCAAACCTGCTAATTTGTCCGTACTGATTCCATACAAGAGGATCAGGTAATTTTGATAATAGAGTCAGCACTACAGTTGCTTTTGCCTTTACTTCCGAGGGTAAACTTTCAATAACGACAAGGTCCATCGTGATCGTAGTAATAAACTCTTAAATTAGAGACCAGGATAAGATTTAGTTGTTCATCAATCTTGTACTTTAGGGCTGGAAGCATTAATGACCTTAATATTGGGATACGGATAATTAGAAACTTTTTGGCCAGATCAATACACAAAATGCACTTTTCACTAGCTGAAACCGCAGCCTCATAAATCTTTTTGGACTTTGGCTTGTACTTGTCAACGTGTCAACTCACACTCTGCCTCTGAACACTCGTTAATTAGTTTTACGCTGTCTTTGTAAAAAGTTTTTGGGTCGGTAAAGAAGCAAAACTTTTCAAAAGATTCAAACCAGGGTTCTGCCATTCCAAAAAGTTTGGACTAAAGGTAACGGATCTTTTCTCACTTTTATGGCCAGCTGAATAAAAGAGATGACGAGGACGCGGACGTGGACATGGATTACTTTTATTTGTTTATTTTTATTCAAGAGTTACAAAGAGACTGGACTTGACAAAACTATTTCTTAAAATAATGTACAATTTTTACTCAATGCTCAAATTTTATACTCATGCGTGATCCAAATTTTCCAACTTGTAATGTCCAAATTGGCAAACTCTCAAAATTATTTTTTACATGGCGCTTAAAGTCCAGACCACCCAAACTCATCCTGCTTAGTTTCACAATAAAAATGTCATCCTCAATTACCCGTACTTCCAGAAAGTCTACATTTTTACTATGGAGGGAGATTTGAACTCGAGGAGAGCAGACGTATCCAATTTTTACTCTAATTCAAAACTACTGAAAAGCTGAACAAAATACCCACTAAACTACCTGTGCTCATACAAAACCGGGTGAATCAGGGCGCCCTAAGTTTAGTCTAATTGAAGCAAGTTCAAATCATTCTGAACAACGTCGTATCCTTCTCTTCTGCCTCTCCAGTTCAAGTTGCTCATCCAGCCTAGGACATTAAGTTGACAAATTTATTTGGTAAATCAAATGCTGGTAGGCTGGCGAGCGCATCTTAAGGCAAGTTAATTATCGTAAAAATTTGCTAATTCTAACAAGGAACTATTTACTCGAAAAACAAATCTTACATTTGGCAGTAAGTACCGTACACTCGTCAAGGAAAAAGACCCAGTCCAGAGAACCACGGATAATGACGATGATTCTGAAGACTGTACTGGGCGCCTAAAGACCAAGAGGAAGAGAATGGACAATAATTCCCCGGAAAATCCAAACACCTCAACGGAATTAGCCAAGATAACAAGGTTTCTGAACAAGCTGAAGGGATAGAATCAAACTTTGATTAAGTGCCAGAAGCAAGAAACTTTGATCCGAAAATTAGAAGACGACGTTGAGTTTGTCGTAATGCCGCAATGTCGTAACCTCCAGATTCCCAGAGCAACGGCAGGAGAGTGAAACTTCGCTGAGGTTGGCCATTAAGGATACCCTTGCCAAACAACTTGGAATTTCACCTCCAGTCATCGACAGTCTACCGCCGGGGTGCCCCAAGTTACGGCAGGCCAAGACGAGTGGTTGCTGAGTTCTTGTACAAAGAGATAAACTTCTTGTGTGGGAAAAAAGAATGAGAGCCAAGCATCCAATCTACATCAATGAAGACCTCTGCAAGGAAACCAGTCAGGCCTATGCCAAATTAAGGGCAATCATAAAAGTCAAGGAAGGTCAAGGCCAAAATGTGAAAGTTTTGTGGTCCCGAAAGACCATTGTATTTGACAGCGACGCTTTTGAGCTGGAAACTGGAGAACTTTTTCAAAAGCACCAAAGACACCGCAACAGCAACAACTCTGACCGAAACCCCACCGCACCCATCGTACCAATGGACGACATTAACCCCACTGATACATAGGACACCGGCAACCCCCAGTGTTTAAACAAAGAAAAAAATACAATTTTTATTCCTAATAAAATTAATGTGAATGTTAGTGACGAGGTGTTCACAGCTTTTACAAGTAAAATTAACGAAAGACTGCGTTTGTCCAATACAAATGACACTGAGCAAAGTAATATCAATTTGTCAAGCATACTTGACATCGAAGTGGAGAATGAACGAATGTTGAACGTAATATACGAAGCTGCCAAGGAGGCCGGTTTGCCCAAGGAAGACATAAGGAATTACTGCGGAAGGGAAGTCATAAAACGGGAAATGACACAAACACGGTTTGATAGTGATTGTAAAACAGCGAAGAAATTAATGAGAAACGCTCTGTAAAAGCTAAGACGAAATACTGATCCGAGGAAACTAGACCGTTTAATAGACAACTACTCTGCCCTCAAAAATAATTACGAAATGCTTGTCTCTACAAAAAGTAAAGAATACAAGGAACAGCTTACCCAGAAACTCTCTAAACATAAGAGTGGCGCCGCATTCTGGAAGGCCCTAACACAACTAAGGAGAGGTCAGCCGCCTCCCGCTAAGAATATTGGAGACAAAATTTGGGCCACGTACTACAAAGATAAGTTCGCATGTCAGGAAATTATTAACCTACCCAATGAGACTGAACACTCAGTTACAGAAGACGAGATACTAGATAGAGAAATCAGCCCACTGGAGATTAAAATGCAACTGAAGAAACTGAAAAGCCACTGGGAAGGATAAAATTCCAAACAAAATCTGGAAAGCCCGATCCCCAGCACTATTAACAACAATATGCGTCCTTTTTAACGTGCTAACGTCCCTGCTATGACACTGGAAAAGTGCTACTATCTTGGTGGCATGCCATTATTTCACCAATATATAAAAAAGGCGACAACTCAAAACCTAGGAACTACAGAGGTATTTCATTATTGCAAACTGTACTTAAACTTTATACAAAGATTCTTGGAAGCCGCTTAGGACAGTGGAACTTTTTTGTAGTGCTCATGCCTAAACTGATTTTGTAAAATTAGTCTTGGAATGCCACCGCACTTCATTTCAATCATGGAGTCATTCCCATCGTTTGCAATTTTTAAACTATATTGAGTAGGAGTAACTCCAAGAAATTCTGTAATATTATTCTTTACAATTTTCCAAACCCCAGGTACTCCTTCATTATCCCTTCTAAAAAGTGGATGAGTCTCTGGAAGATTTGAGAAAAGTAATTTAATATATAATTTAAAAGTACATTAGCCAAGTGAGCAGCTAATAAGGCATAAACTCCACCACAAGCTCCAACCAAATAAACATCAGGGTCAAATACAGATGTTCCAAGTTAACCAGCTAGGACTCCGGCCTAGACAAAGGGTCAAAGATTCAAATTACTTAACACTGATAAACTAAAACGTACCATATAAATACAGCTGACCCTTGCAGTCCAGTGAACCATTTCAAGAGGCAAGCCAACCAATAATTATACGAGTAAATTGAACATGAGGTGTGCTATCACCTACACACACACCTAAATCGCAAGTATTTAGATTAAAAATACTACTGCTCTAGTAAATTATTCTGAATATTCTTTGCACTTTGAACTTGTGCTTACCCCATTCATCCACAGAATCCGTAACTGCCGGAGCCACGTCCACGTCCATGTCTCCAATCTGGGGAAATTCTTTTCCAAGAACACAATTGGTCAGAATGGTGATGATGAGGATGAATACGTTGATGGTGATGGTCCATTTCATTGTGATAGTTTGATTGTTGCAAAATTAAGTAGTAGTAATTGGGTACAGTACGGGTTAAAAGATATTTTTTTTAATTAAAACTAATCAATTAAAACACAAGACGAAGGAATTTCACACGGTAGTGTATTAAAAGTAAGGAAGGAATTAAAAACCGGCACGCTAGTACGCTAGGTCTTCCTGGGCAACTGCAAATGA
>WJEZ01002950.1:0-11977 GCA_009869925.1 Thalassaphorura encarpata
CCAAGTCAAAGTGAAAGTGGATGAAGGGATTCGTCGATTGTTTTAAAGGTGAAAGTTACCATTTCGTACGCGCTGAGGATAAACTTTACTTGTTTAAATATTATTTGATCAAAGCTTGCAAGATCGTGTGCAATAAAATTCTTTTCTTAAACAAGGGTCGTCAAAATATTTTCAAAAATTACTAAAATGTATTTTATTCTTAATAATTTGAAATTACATATTCTTTCTGGAAAAACTTAAGAAAAATGTTAATGATCTTATAGAATCCTGCACTCCGAATTATGAGTTCTTCGAACGCCATTGTTTCTATCGGTAGCTGCATGACGCCGCTCAATAACTGCTTGCAATTCTCTTTTTGACATCTCAAACGCTTGGATAAAATTCTCCTTGCTCGGAATATCCCCTGCATTGGCTCCACCTCCGTGCACCAATTTATTACGAATTGTTGCCAAATAACGCATCCGTTTCACCAAAGCTGGAGTCAATTCAGATTGAACACTCGTAATCTTTTCATGGAGACCACGTCCTGTAGCCCCAAATTCGGTCTCCAAAAATTTTTCTAGTTCGCTAGAAACTTTGATCACCATTTCGTAGATATTCGTTGGATATTTTGGCGTTGCGGTTGAGGATCGAGTAGATTGTTCGGCTCCCATGATCTACAAATGTTTAGAATCAAATACTGTAATTAATTGAAATTGTCACAAGCTGCAACTCTTTTACTTTAAAATAGAAATGCACTAGACAAAGTCCCAATCAAAATACAGGGGATATTCATTTGCCCAATTAACGAATTTATTATGCGACAACAAGTTCAGTTCACAAAATTTATGTTAATAAGGTAAATCGTGTATTGCGTATTAGTCACATACATGAGGATGATTTATGGATAATTTGATTTATTACCTGAGAACAGTTGAGCCAATTTAACAAAACCACAAATTCGCTCCAGCCCAGCGTTCAAACAAACGAACCAGTAGTGTACCGTTTATTGCCCGAATATTCGTATCAACATTTTATCATATCCAGAGATAAACAGATGGTTATGTAAATAGAGATAAACAACAGATATGTGCTCAGTACATACTAATCTGGCTTACCTTAGTTCAGCTAAGCACAAGATACACTGAACTAGGAAATTTAGATTTGTATGAAATACGTATTATTTTATGCATTTAAAACGTAAAACACCCATATGGTTATAATGTGTTCATATTTATTTTGACTTGGTAATAATTACACCAATGAATCAGTAAAATGGTAAGTTTTTGAATGAAAGATCAAATGTGCTAGAAATTATGACTAATTAAAAAATAGAAAATGAAATGTGTATACAAATTGAGAGAGAAAATGTGGATTAAAAAAGAATATTAAATGAATTGATTCATTGATGGGCTAATTTAAAAGTCGATCGCCCTTCGCTTTGGAAGCTTGAATTTGATTTCTCTCCGGATCGGCAAGGCATATTGGTACAAATATTTTTTGACCATGACACCAAATGCACCAAGCAGTTGTCACAGCTGGGTTTTGACTTGGACTTTTGACGACCGAGTATTTTTACTAACCAAAAGCATCGGTAGCGGAAGAAAAGACAAGACAAGACACTCGTCGACTCATTCGGTTCCAACAGACATTGGACAAAGTCGCACTCGTCCTCATCCGCTCCATATGTTTTGGAACAAGACGAGGAAAATAGAAAAAATATTGGCTTGGTAGGAATAGGAAGTGAAGGAATAACTTACACGTAGAAATTTTCTCTGTCGAATTCCTTGCTTGTTTCAACAAGGGCAGTGCCCAGAGTGTTCAACGGCCTGGACAAGGGTGACAGAGAGAGACTCTAGAATTTGTTATTGCCAAAACTTTTCCTTTTTACGCACGGCACAAACAGAGGAAATGCATATTTTTGCCTTCTCCACTTTTTGGTTTGCTTTCCTTGTTGAAAAACCTCGAGAAAGAAAGTCGAGGAGGAGAAAGCTAAAAGTTGAATGTATTGTGTGTGCTGTGCTGTGCTGGAGAGTAAAGCAAATGTTGAAATGAAAAGGTTCTGGGTTCTGCGCTGCGGAAGGAAGAAAGAAGAGTTGAACCAGAGTGACAGAATTATTGCTCGCTGTCGTTTTCAACTTTATCGGGGAGAGAAAGATATGTTTTTCTCCTCCTCATCTGTCAATATCACTACCAATTTCAAATCCTGTTCATTTCATACAGATATTCTTTCCTTCACTTACAGCTTCTCTTTCACTTAAGTTTTCCTCCTCCTTGCTGACTGCTCTTCTTTTTTGTATAAATACCATGTAAATGCTGCTATCGTCCCAAATGTCACTACCCGATGACTACTGGGTGAAAAGTAGAGGCTTTCAGGGGAGAGTGCTATCATTGATTTGCGAATGCAGACATCCCTCACGAAAAATCTTACTCATGTCAAGATAAAATCAAACATTGGGGCGTTGCATGCGAATTTATTTGTTTTAAAGGTCATAGCTCCTATTTTCGAAAAATAATCTAGGAAATAGATTTTTAAAATAGCTAAAGGCTACATGCAAGAGTTTCCGGTAAGATCGTATATGTTTCAATTTCATTCGGATTGATTTATGGAAAGCAAACCTGTAAGTTAGGATGATGTTTCTTTACTTAGCTTAGCTGAGTATAGTAGCTTCGACAGTTTGTTTCAAGTTCAACTTGAGTGATATCAAATGTTCTTCTAATTTGAGGAAAAGTGAACGTGAAAGCAAGCACTCGATCTATGATCCTTCCTTTCTAAGTGGTCTTGTTAACAAGGCGGGTATTTACCGATAGTAGTAGTAAACGTAAATTACTCTGAAGTGCTCCTACTGCCTTGAATTGAATTGCAATTCATCCCCGTCCCAATGAAGAAACGACGCTTATATTACATTGCAAGCATAGTCATATATAGAACTTTTCTGCGCTGCGCTATAATGTAATACAGAATACATACAGTAGAGCCAGGTATGGGCATCCGGTCTAGGCATGGACGCAGGAATGCATTAAAATGCGGAGCATGTAATCTAGTTTCCCATGACATCAAAAGAACTTTGGGTTAGGACTTTTGGAGAGGAAAGCGGAGATAACTAAAGGAAACTAAATACACGGGGGTAGGAGGCTTGACCACAAAATGGGGAAAAGGAGGAAGAGAAAGTTAATGCATTAGAGAGAAGAGTACGAACCGCCGAGCCGAGTCCATGTATTATATGTGGAAACAATTTAGAGAAGAAGAGGAGGGGGGATCCGTTTCCTGTTTATCATGTAAATGCTTTGTTCGGACTTGACGTGAAATCGGATTCTAAATAACATCCTCGCCATACCGCCTAGCCCTAGCCCTGGAATCAGGAAAGGCTTTACTCTTTTCACTCGAGTGCATTGCATTGGATTGCATTAGTAGGGCTAGGCTAGGCTAGGAAGTATTTATAGGCTTGAAATTTTCATGCGGACGTGAAATGGGTATTTATAGCTTAATGTGTTTATAAATATATGCAAGGGAAAGGGTATAAAAGTCATATTATTATGGGTTGAGTGAGTACTTATAGGATATTTGGGATTGGAGTACTTTGGAAACATTACTATGAGGAGAGGTTCAATGTTGTATGCTTGGATGGACGAATTTAGCCTGGGGAAAGTGGAGGAAGCACCAAACTTTCACTCTTAGGTGATCCTCATGTAAAGTGCATTGTATACATAAGCAGGTGGACATGGATGAGTGCGTAATATTTCTTGAGCTTTGCCAGCATGGAAAACACTACGCAATATAGCCTTGTTCCAGATTTATTTATATATGTATGTATTAAAAATTTTAGAATTTGTCTGTTGCGATTGCCATCGGTTCTTTTAACGATCTACGTCCCGTATTTTTCATTGTGTGTAAGATTGCCAATTTTTTGGTTGAGAATGTCTTCCTGTCCTATTTTCCATTTTGGCTACTTCCCAGTCACTCCTCTAAGGATCAGGACATTAACATTGTTCAAAATATGCATGCATGCATGGATGTGGTATGCTTGCTCTTGCTCCCATCGTTTGGCAAACAGGGAGCACTCAAATCACTTTCGGAAACTATGTATGACTTGAGCCAGCCGAGGCTGCTTCCTCAATCTATGTAGGATATCTTTATTGTCGAAACCCAAGAAGAGCAGCACTAGGGAGATCGACACAAAATCGCAACTACAAAATACGATGCTCTTCTTCACCCTTCCCTCGTAAATATCAGAGCTAAGTGGAACACGAGCGTTCGGGAAGAAGCGAAGATTTATATTGGAAAATACGATCAGAATAGAATTTGTCTAAAAGAAAACTGCGAGGATGGAAAGTTTTTCTATTCGAGATCTAAACAAGGAAAAAAGTTGTTGGCACTACATGCATGGACGAATGGACGAGACGAGTATGTAGATATTAGTCTAAGGCCTAGGCCTAGTCGTCCTAAAGATTTTTGTTCTTCTTCCCTTGCTTTTGCTTACTTATCCATCCTCGTCGTCGTTCGTCGCCGCACTTTATGACATCTACGCCTATATGAATTTATGGGAGCATAAAAGACACCACACACGAAGGAAAGAGGAAAGAAAGGGGTAGAAAAGTGAGTGGAAATTAGATAAAAAGCCTTGCACTCATTTTTCTTTTACCAAGGAGGAGAAATGTCTTTCCAAATTTGCCTTGGAGTTAGTTTAGCCCAGCTAGCTCATGTAACGTAAACGTGGTGACGAGTGAAAGCGCCCAGACTTTACTTTTTTTTCTTCTAAAGTGACTCTTGTCGAACTCTTTTTTTTTGCTGCCTCTGCTTCTGCTGCTGCTATATCCAGCTGCCCTGTCCATGCATGAAGTTGAAGTGAGGACGGGAGAAAGTAAAGTAAAAGTAAAAAATGGCTTTTACGGATGGACGGCGATGACAACAAGGGAGTGCATTGGACTTGTGCTCGGACTCCGCGCTGGGTGGTCTAGTCACAAGGGAGCGTCATTTGCAACTTTTTTAGAACTTATCTTTACAAAATTTGATGTCAAACCATTCTTATTGCACAAAATTTAGCGAAATTAGATCTAAATTCTAATATGGCTTAATTTGGCCTCTTAAACCTCAAAAATATTAAAGATGTATGAATTTTTCCATTGAACCTTCGAAAAATTTCCCTCGTTCACCCATCTAGTAAATGTTGGCTGCTTTTGCTTTCCTTTTCTTGTCGTCGTCGTCGTCGTCGTCTAACGAAGAGAGCAACCAACAACTTCGCTTCCTTGGTTCTTTGGTTGGAGAGGAAGGACAGAGCGGACTTATTGAATTTCCTTCACAAGGAATCAGTCCAATCAAAAAATGGAGAGAAGAGAGGAAGAGTGGACGACAAAATCCCCGCAGGAGACTGTGATCGAGAATTCACAAAATCCTCTTGCTTTCTTTTCCCCGCCAAGGCTAAAGCCATGCCATGCCGTCCAGCTTCAGCATTAGCTTTGGCTTGTCCGGCGGGAATATTGACTGACTGACGGACGGACGAACTGACTGACCAGCTCTTCAAGCCTAAAGCCTTGGCTTGGCTTAAGCCTTTCTTGTGAGAATTTTCTGAATAGAAAAAGCAAAAGCAAGTAACTGACCGAGCGAGCTGCTAACTAGACTGGACTATCGCAGCCTGTCCAGAAGTTTGACTCTGCTGTGCTGTGTGTACTCAAGAATTGGCTTAATTCTTGACTTTGTGGGTGGCCGACTCCTTCTTTCTTGAAAAAATTCTTAAGAATTTCAACACAGGGTAGCATAGGGAAGATTCTCGAGTGACATGGTTTGTATTTTGGGCGGAGGACATAAGAAATTTCTAACCAACTCATAACTCTGAAGGCGCCCTTGTCAAAAGCTCATCTCAAGCTGCTGGCTTGGCTATGGCTAGAGTTACAAAAATAATATATTATTTGGCCGGACCAAATACACTTGTACATCATATTCTCACAATTCCATTAAGACTGGGCTGAAATGGAAGAAAATATATCTAATGAAACTAAGGACCACCAACAGACTACTGAAGCACAGCAGGACGAATTCCTTTAATAAGCTTTCTTTGGAGAATTTTTTTACAGTAAAAGAGATGAGGATTATTATTAAGCTCATTTCTTTTGTATGATCTTCTCAAAAGTAAGTTTTATTGGATTACCATTGCTATTGTCCTCGATTTTTATCTCGTTTCCTCAGAATTCGTATTTCTTTCTTATGGATTTTAATTAGTTCATTTCATAAGGCAATGCATCGCATCGCATATGGTACATTTAATTGTGTTTCTGCCTCTGCAGATCATCATTCCGCGTTTCCGTCTTAAAACACAACATCTGCAATGGGCATTTCTTTTCCGTCCACAATCCTTTTGCTTGTCATTTATTTTATGCATTATGCTTTTGTTTCATTTTTATTGAGCCAGTCGAAACCAGACTAAAGCATCGTAAAAACTAAAACTACTTGTGTTCTGAATTATCTGAATACACATTAATCTGTAGTAGACATAATCTAAAGACGTAATAGCTTAAATTAGAAAAACTTAAATTTCACGGGTATACCCAAGAATCTTTAATAAATAATTGAAACCTTACAGCTGAATGGTTTTAGTGACTTACTTTAGGTCTAGTGTTTGAAAATCACCCAATTAACCCATCCTTAATTTATTTGCTTGTCTACTTTCCTATTGGGAAATTAATTAGTGTGAAATTTCCTAGTGGTTAAGCCACTAGAAGGAATTTGAGATAATATTGACGGAGGAAGAATGAAGAAAGGATTAAGATAGGATGGAAGCTAGGACTAAATATTAATGTAACAGTGTTGAGTACGAAACCCTAGAATTTAGTTCTAGAATCTAGAGAGTAGAAAGCAGCAGCAGTTGATCATCTAACTAACCAGCTGAACTTTGATAATGTAGTCTAATGACGTTCACAAATACATTCTACTTCTACTCGTGAGGGAGTTGAGCTGAGCCCAGCCTTGCTTAAGTTTCTCTCTGGTGGTGAGTTATTCCACCGAGACTTGCACTACATTAACGACCATTCTCTCCTCAACTTTCCTTGCCTTCCCTTGCCTTCCTTCACCCGAGCAGTCGAGTAAGTATGAGTGGGAGTGCTAATTGTCCAAAAGTTTGTCTCCATTTGTTTTTTGAACATAACATACTACATGCTTGCATGCAGTGTATGTTGCGAATTTCTATACAAGTTGAACTCTGGTTCTTTGTCGACACTTCCGCTCGAAGCGGTGCGGGTGGGTAGCTAAAACAAATCAGAAGTCTAGTCTAGAACTAGAATTAATGAAGTTCCGCAGATTTTTATTTATTTTTTGGCGTTGGAGTGGATATACCACAGAAGGATAATATTGTACATGGTGAAAGTGGAGAAAGCACATTTATTTGGGCCGGTCATGGCTGGCCTCTTGAAAATGCGGAAGAGGAAAATAATATTTTACATGGTGAAAGTGGAGAAAGCACATTTATTTGGGCCGGTCATGGCTGGCCTCTTGAAAATGCGGAAGAGGAAGAAAGATGGGTTGCAAAGGATGCTAGGTCCTTGTTTTTGGTTTGTATAATGTCTGGTCATGGGAGGGAAGCAGAACTGAGCGGAACAAGTTATGCAATGGTTTCCTATTAGGTTACAACATGGGAGAAAGTTATAAAAGCATGTAGTGTGAGACCACAGACAGAGAAGAAGGTCTGGGCTGGCCCATGCTGATCTGAAATTCCCACGGGACTGCCCTGCCCTGATGAATCCATAATAGTACATAAGTTATGAGGGTAATGAAACTTTCCCATTATCATTATTGATTCACTTTTCTTCTCTCTCTTGCAGTTTGCAATCATTTTTCAAGGGGCGTGTACACGATGATCGGAGCTGTGAGCCCTGACTCCTTTGACACTTTCCACTCCTTCTCAAACACCTTTCAGATGCCATTCATGACCCCTTGGTTCCCAGAAAAGGTGAGTTGTGTGTCAACTTCAACTTTGTCATTCTCGCTCCCGCCTCTCTCAATATTGTCTTTTGGGCAAAGTATGTGTGTACTTGATGACATGACATGATGACATTCCCATTACTTCCTCATAGTTTAATGACACTTTTCTTCACGATGGCAGAAACAAATTCTTTTCAAACTTTTTCTCAACTTTTCTTATGGTATATGTATAATGTACACGTGTTAGCAAGGAAATAAGTGCCATGCTGTTCTTTTAGTCTCTAGACTTGTTATCCGCAACAGTTTACACAAATTTTCTACTTTCACAATTTTATGCGCTTCCTCATATATTGTTAGGATGAACTTCTAATTAAATTTTGGTTCTCCCAGATGGTTTCACCAGTGATGGATTTTGCAACGAGTATGAGACCAGACTTCCATCGGGCTGTGATTGATACGATTTCCTACTATGGTAAGCCTAGACTACCGGTTTTGCAATTTATCCGTATTTAATTTCGAATATTGAATTCTTTTAGGTTGGAAAAGTATCATTTACCTCTACTACAATCATGAAGGTAAGTTGTAAATCATGACTAGATAATTTTATACATGGCAGCTGAGCCTGGGCTTGAGATATGATCTCCAATAGAGATCCACACTAGATACGTATTATCAAAATTGCCACGCCTGGCCTAGGAGCATGTAGAATATGACGCACCATTATTTTAAACAATCCCGCTGCTGCTGCTGCTGTATACAATGGGGAGACGAGGACGCTAAATTCTAATTACTCTCCACATACGTACTCTGCCACTCCGCTAACAGATTTCTCATGTTCACTTTGCTAATAAGAGGTTTCCGTTACACATGGCGGGAGCCAGGCGGTGTCGTCAACTCCCAGACCGAAAATCTCATATGGGTGAAGGGAATGGCATGCGGGAATTCATAAATTGAGCCGCTAAATTGGATGAAGGCTGCTGCTTCCTGAGGAACTAAATTACAGCTTGTGTGGAACTTGCGGTGGGGTCATTTCTCATTTTCTCAACTTAATCTAGAGTCCCACAATGCACAGCACCGCTGGCATGGCAAGAGTTTGGTAACTTTATCATTATCCTTTCCTCATCTGGGCTGAACCTCAGTAGAATTCCCTATATCTGAGGCATAGCTAAAGCTAATTTCATAATTCTGGTAAAAATATGGGGATACTTTTGAAATTTGATGAACAGTAGCAAATTTTTACCCAATAAGTCCTGAATTTTGACTAAAGAGAGGCCGATTGTAACATTTCATAAAAATTTGGTTGTGAATCCACAAATTTTAGCTAAAAAGCACAAAAACTTTTTAAACATCCCAATTGAACTCTTTCTTATCACATTTTTCTCTCATATTTTGAATCAATTTAGCCATTTCACTATGAGAAAGGTAGCCAAGCAAGTTTGCAGAAAGTAACAGAAAGAAAATTAACTTTCTGTTCACATGCATAGCCACGAGTAGGAACCAAAATACACAATGCCAACTCAAATGCCAAATCGAAACTCTAGCCGGCCTGACTTAGATACTTACAGAGAAGTACGAGTAATGTACAAGTCCACAAACTCATAAATAACTGCAAATGCTCCAAAGTCAGTCAGTCACAAATATATACGCATTATATATGGTTGAAAATAATTTTCACTGCTGGGAGCTAATTCCAAGCACAAGCACTCGACTTGGACTGCTAGAACCCAAGGGCGGCGGCGGCGGGTCGACTAAGACATTTTGAAATATGAGTTGAGTGAGATCAATTCTCTTCTCTTTTACTAATGCGACAGTCAACGCCTCAGACTCAACTCAACGCGGGGGGAGAAAAGCCCTCAGCTTAATACTCAACAGCTAACTTATGAATGAAATGTGACTTTCTCATGGCATCAAACTTGCCCTATGCCGCCACAAGGGAAAGTTCTCAACTGCGAATACAAATTAATTAGTCAGGATAGTTTGGTCATTGAAATTGTTTTTGAATGGAAGCTTTCAGTTTGATTCCCTTGCAAAATTTGCAGGCCATGTTAGTCACAAGAATATTTGTCAAAGTACTTATGCTGTTCCGTCCTGAAACAAACTTTCCTTTGTTTTGTATTCATTGCACACATAATACACGTCCATACATACATTCACATCCACGAACGGTCGGTCGGTCGGTCGAATTTTGTTCCGGCTCAATAAGTGCCCTCTTCCCGGATTGGGTTTCGCATCACTTCGTCGAGAGACCAGAGACGAGACGAAGTACAATACACATTGTGCTTTGTTTGTTTGGTGATGTGATGTGCTCCTTGGTTTTGGGTGTTTTGTTTCACCCTTGCCTTGCCTCAGCCTAGAACGGCCTGGGAGCAGCCAACAGCAAGTTGGAAAAAGATTAATGGGCTCTTTAATTGATTTATGGGGACTTCACTGAGGAGCAAAAGGAGACGAGCTTAACCTCCCAGAGCTTAGGACTTTAATTAAACCTTCCACAAGTCAGATTTCCTGACGTATGGACGGATATAAGGTAAGGGGCAAACAAGAGAACCCTGGTCACATTACAAGGTAATCTCTCTAAGGGATTAATATGATTTAAAAATTTACTCACAAATGGCGAACGACAACATTTGCAAAATTTACCTTGCAAGCAAGCTGAATTGTTAGAGACTTGTAGCGCATAGCTTAGCGCCTATCTAATACGCGCGTTGCATTGGCGCTAATATTGTTAGCGTGTGTAAGCGTTAGCGTGGGAGAGTAATGGATTTCAGCTATTGTTATCCGACTAGACCATATGACGCTGTTCATCTTCTTTTGTTTTATAATGTATTTGTTGTGTTTGTTCTTGTCGTTTGGAGAGAAATGAGTCCCTGGTTTTGGCGTATTAGCACTAGCAGTAACAACTTGGATGAAAATGAAGGATTTCTTTCAAGGGCCTTGAGGCTGCGGCGTGGCTCTATTGTCCTGTTGTCACCAAAAATGACTACACTATGTATGATACGCTCTTTCCTGTTACGTTTTCTCCTTGGAAATACGACGTAAGAAATACTAGACAATGTTTCAGGATGTATTTGCTTTCTAATTACCCAACTGAGCATTGAAATCTGATATAGTATCCTTGCCGTGCTATTTTATTGTTTACATTTATTTCATTCCGGAAAATGTAAACTGATATGGATGGCTTTGGCTCTATTACGCGATTTGACAAGTAATTACTACATGGGATATCCTGTATATAATATTAGGCTAAACCATCCATAGCAATAGTTAGCAGCGTTAGCTTGTCTATTCTCTTCGTGTGGTAAATGAATGATGTATCACACGAATGGATGATTCAATTACAAGCTCATTTTTCTCCATTCTTTTGTTCCCTTGTCTTATTAGCCGCTGCTGCTTTAGCTTTGAAGTAAGTGAAACCGCTGAAGCTACTGTTGTCATCTCTTGGCTTATTATGAGATAGTCATCTCATTGGATTAGTTCTCAGCTAAGCTAGCTAGAGGATAGAGAATAATTCAGAAAGGAAAGGAAAGGGAAGCCTCAATGTAGTTTGCTAATTTGTCACTCAACTCCTAATGGATGTTTCAAAGTTGGTTGGCTTTGATGTTTTGTTTGTCCTTCCTGTCGGTCCTTGTATTTGGTTGGTGGTGTTGGCTGCCCCTGAGCTGAAGACTCATTTTGGTTTCTATTGAGGTTTGTTTCGTGGGTAAAGGATGTCCGGTGTTTTGTTTGACCGCGGACGGAGTACCCGGGTATTTCAATGTTTTGTCCCATCTCGGCATCAGCGTCAGGTCTATGCTATTACAATATTTACCCTTTGCCGTTAGTTTTATTTCATTGAACTAAAAGTGTGATTTTCGCGTAAAATAAAATCATCACTCGTGTAGTTTTTTTAAACCCCTCATAAACAATTAGAATTAATTTCTCCCATCCTTGTCTCGCTAAGTAAAGTTAATGGCTTAATGTCCTGGGACTGTGCAGAACACGTACGAAGATAAGCAGAGCAGAGGAACTTGTGATTTATTCTCCAATTTCTTTGAGTTTAGCAGAAGGAACTCTGACTGAGAGAAAGTGAGTATGGCTAGGCCTAGGCCC
>WJEZ01002951.1:0-11976 GCA_009869925.1 Thalassaphorura encarpata
TTATATTTATAATTAATTAGGCAAATCAGCGGTGCGATGATCCGAATAAGTAACTCGGAAGAATTACGTGAGGGAATGACAGATCGAGTTATAACAATTACGGGAAATCCGGATTCTGTGGCTTTGGCTCAGTATCTTATAAATATGAGGTATGTTCCCATAAACATTGATTACAAATCTGAAGTACATTTAATCTAAATATTGAAATTATGGGTCGACGGAGTTAAAAGGGTAAACGGAGCAAGCAACGCGGGAATTGACTTTTCTACGTTGTAATTAATATTTTAAGCAGGGTCAACTTTTAATTCCATTTCTGACTAAATTCATCTGTCTTAAATTTTGTCCATCTTCTCAGTTCAAAAATTAGACTGAACCCTCCAGCTCAATCACGGCAAGCTTAAAGTGTTCATTTCAAAATTCTAAAATATAAACAATTTGGCATTTTTTTCAAATTATTTCTGAGCTGGACAGAAAATATTGCTCTTTGTTCCATAATATGCCAATTTTTTTATTTAAGTGATCAAGTTGACGGGTGGTTAGAATTATTGCTAATATTTATGGGAATGTAATTAGTGTCGAGTTACAAAAGGCGAACCTGGAGTCTCAAAACAAGGAAGGTGGTTCCCCAAATGGGGGTTCTATTGGAAATAACGGTCCCAGTTCGTCAGGCGGACAAAATTCAGGAAATAATGGGAGCGGTATATCCAATGCACTTCCTCCTCTGGCTAAACTCCTGTCGAACCCAATCCTGAGTCATCTATCCACCCTTGGAAGCCTCGGAGGTTTGAATGACCTCTTGAGTTCAGCCCAGCTTCCTCATGGCACCCATGCGCCTGTTCAAACCACTGGTGCGCATCGTCGGCCGCACAACTCCTTCTTACCGAAACTTAAAAATTCTGGTTCCCCACCACCCAAACCTAAAACTGACCGTAACAAGTTTGCACCGTACTAAGCTTCGAGTCATTTGCTTCAAGAGTTTTGTTTTGTTACCTGCTTTTTCAAGATTTTATAGCAGGTATCTGAAGAATTTTTAAGAGAGTTCTAGTGTTAAATATTAACGAATAATTCTAGGAAGTAACCTAGTGTAGTGTACTTCCTGTTTCGGTTCTTTAGCTTTCAACATTCTAATATTGATTGTCGTTTCAGTCCAATAAGGACACAAAGACTATAAGCCACATTCACTATAAGTAATTATAAATATCTTTTTTGGTTGACTCAAGGTATTACATGTTAGAGTGTTGTCAAATAAATTTTGCTTAATTGTTGGTAGTGCTAATCTAGTTCCTTGTTCTTATCCATACCGTCATTACTTAACATGTACTCCTTCTCGTTCCAACAAGAAGCCCGTAAACTTAGATCCATCTCACTACAAGACTGATTCCTTGACGTCTCTTCTAAATCGTCCAAATATTTAATCCTAACGAGTCAATTCATTTAAATCGTTTTTATTTCTTTAAACCGACCTGCTTATGAATATCCTATATGAATGTAAAATTTTCCTTTATCTTGTCAAATCAAAACCCATTCGATTTGTTCACTTGAAATATAAATACTCTCCTTCACTTGGTACCTTTGATTCCAAAAAGGGTAATCCAACATTCCAGAAACCTTGAATTCATCATTAACAATGCGGACACTCTGAACCATTTTAAGTAAGTTGGACCGTGGCGAATGTTCCCTGAGCCTTTAATAAATTGTCTCCAGCAAACCGACAGTTTATTTACCACCATCCTAAACCTGTGCAATAAATTTTCTAATATTGTAAAATTGGTGCTCTCAGAATTCCTCCCTGATATGCATTCCCGCAACTACACTTCACCACCCTAATATTTTAATTTGGTTTAATTTTTTAACATTTTATGGAGGAATTTTGAAACGAAACTTTTTGAAATAATTGATAACAGTTCATCATAAAGTTGCAGACTTTCTATCTATGGTAGTAAACATCTTTCTTTGTCTTCGACTTCTAAATTATTTGTGAAGATGACCTACCAATGAAATCCTATCCAACCTCGGCTCCGCTTCTATCCATCCAAATATTTTGAAGAAGAAAATTCGACATTCTCCTTGTTTGCTTGTTTTGGAGTTTTCCAACTCTTCCGTGAACCAACACTAAATCCATTCCAAAATCCGACCGATGTCCCGAAAATCCAGCCTAACCAAGCTACACCAAGCTGTCGAGCATTTTTAACCCTTCGATCCATCCATCTATCTAAGCCTCCTGTACCTCTGCTCTCTACTCTTAAGAAACGTAAGATTACATTGTTAGAACATAGACGTTGAGCGGGTAAAGGAAATAATTTTAGTTTGGCAGATGCAAGTTAATCGGGAAGAAAAGCAGTTGAAATTGGTCCTTTGAGAAACCAATCTTCCGTTTCACTTCTCTCGTAAGAAAATAACGTGGGGAGGGAGTCAGACTGGCAGCCACTGTGTGATATTTAATTTGTTCATCTTTGGATGAGAAGAGAAATTGTGAAAATTAGCTTGTTGGGTATTTGAATGCAGATAGTGCAAGAAAAAGGAAATAGTGAAAGTAGGAAGAGAGGGAAAGGAAGAGATAAGGAGAAGGGGAATGTAACTTGACAAAAAAGTTGACGAAATGCTTTTCCGTTGAAAAAGAAAGCATTTCACTCAGTTTGAGTTAGAGAGTTGAGTTTTTGGGAGAGGGTGTCTCTTAGGTAAGGATGAGACTGGATTGAGTGACAAAGTTTCAGGCGTTGGTTGAACTTTCAAATGATGGAGACTTGATAGACTTCCGAAGGCAGCAGAGAAAAGACTTTTCATTCCTTCACTTGACACTGTGAGAGTTTAAGGATGCGTCTTCTATTCCTACTGCACGATTTCAGTGTACGTTCTTGAAAGATAGTACACTTGGATATATCCAAAACTTTTCGCCAAGTTCAAGTAAAATGAATAGTCGCAAGAAAGGCACCCATCATTTTAAGGATCTAAAATCTGTTGAAAGGGGGAAATCTGACTTGTCTTCCACCATTCTGTCGGTACTCACAATTCGCTTCAATCCCAAAAGTTTTGTTTAATACTGAATTTATGAAATGGCCACAGTCTTTTCCTTAGAACTAGACTTAAAAGCCCCTTTAGAAAAGGTTCTACACCTAAAATTAAAATTAGTTTAATACCAAGAAGCTACCCGCCCTTCGTGGAGGTCAAACCCATACCCAAAATGACCGGAGGGGCTAAACGTCTTAGTTTAAAGCGTCCAAATTGACCCATTGGTTCAAATGTTACCTAGAAAAACCGAATTTACTACCCCGGGTACAGGCCCAGGGTCACCCCCTGATAAGACACATTGTTCTATGCTCAATGGTAATTGCTGAGAACGTTAGGCTTTAAAATATTTAAAACGGTTGAATGGGTCAAAAGATTTTCCTACAGAACCAAATTTGCCCGCCCTGGGCAGCGGTCTTGACCTTGTGATCAGCCCCCCATAGGGCCCATTCTACAATATCCAAGGGTACTTGTCGAGACCAATATACTTTAAAGTATCTTAACCCATCCATTGGACCAAAAGAGAAAAGATATAAAGAAACCCAAATTTACCCGGTAGGAATATGGGTCACCCATACTACCCCAGTCTAAAATGTTTTATGGTACGATTAGCGTACTTCTTGACATCAGTTGGCTGAAAGATTCAAAATTAGTACTCTTTTTCGAATTTTATTTAGAAAAAACCGAATTTACCCGCCCTGGGTAGGTCAAATCGGTTAGTCAAATAGATACCGAGTATCCCACGAATATTGTAAAAATTTTAAGCTATCACTCATGAAAATCGGTCTAGTAGTCTCGGGGAGAAGCTGTGACAGACACACAGACTTGCTGATACACTAACAGAGCCTGGATTTTATGTTATAGGATAGTGTCAAAATAGCTGAGATTTTTCCTTATTCCAATTGCGAGCAATTAAAGTTACTTGAGATTGCACATTATTTCGGCATAGGTCCGAGTGTAATCATTAATATCTGGTTCACCTAAACTTGTAAATAATTTTAACAAAGTCTTGTAAGACTCGCTAAGGTTTCTAAATAAGTCAAATCAGTTTCAAGTTCAACCCAAGAAACTTGAAGTACATAACGTTTAGTAATAAGCTTGATTCCAGGAAACTGTTTAGTTGAAAGTAAAGGTAGTTCTAGGCAGAAAGGAAAAGAAATTCAGAGAAGTCGAGTGAACCGAGTAATGAGAAAATTGCAGAATGTGTCACGTACAAATTATTGATGGACTATAAGAACGAATAATAATTATGATTATGGTAACACAGGCTAGCAATGGAGACGGCGACATTGGCTGGCGCTGGTTTGGTATTTCCAGCAGGAGCAGCTGTGACAGGTCCGAGCCCAGGTTTCTACATCACAGCTGCAAGCCCTATTCTTCGAGCACCCATTCACTAGTCCATTGAATTTTAATGGAAGAAGAGCCAATTTCTCATAAAGATTGAAGAAACTAAATGTTACGAATGAGCCGAAGAGTGATGTCTCCAAAAATTGTATCTAGTCAAAACAATGGAGGATTGGTGAGGAACGGGAACAAATATTTCTCCATGCTGCTGTGACCGTGAAGGGAGTCCTACTTACATTTCGAATTGTAACTAATTACGATAATTGCTATAAAGCATCATCATCATGTGAATTACAATCAAATTTAATGTTATTGTACTTGGAATGATTGAGAGAACGAGTGGTTCAAAATACAAACTTGATGAAAATATTTCATAGAAACGATAGGTTGTGATTGGGGATATGATATATGGCCAAATATGTATTTAACATAATGATACTCTAGTCTCTGATATAGTTTGTGATTGTGTCAGAATTACGGTTTGTATTCCTTATAATTTATGATAGCATAGTTAAAGTTAGAATGGTTGTGTTAATGCATTGTTTAATAATACATTCTGCTTACGTTTCATATTCTAATTCGACAGTCCAAATTTCAATAAGACATTTTTTATTTGAAATTAAACCCAATTTTATTTAAACATATATTATATACAGTTTGAATGATTTAGAATTATTAGAAACGAAATTACCAGTTCTTGAGTACGAGTTGGGCTTAAAGGAAGGGATCAAGTAAACGTAAAAATCTTTTCCAGTACTCGAATACGGAGAAATAACTAGTTCTACGGATAGTCATTGCGGTTGAGGTATATAAGTTGTAGTGTTTTATTTTATTTCATCATTAACGTAAGGATTGGTGGTGTAGTTAGTTTGTTAGTACTCAATCCAGTGATTGCTTTATCTTTAGCTTAGGTAGTTGTAAGTCATGACTAAGTAAAAATGATTCTTTGTCAAAGAAACTCGTATTTAATTAGATGATGCGAATCAATTTTGACTCGATGGGTTGAAATAGAATCTCAATCTCACTAGTAGTGAGCTGAGCACTGTTGTGTTGGGTGGAACTGATAGCAATTAAATAATTCATAATACAAGACATGTTCAAGCTCATACCAGAATTAATTTCGACGTCTAACTACGTTTAAAATTACTACATAAACAAAAAGTTCTTTCAAGTCCAGAGACTTTGATTTCTACAGTCTGTTGAAGGCAATACTTAAAATAAGCAAATAAACTCTTGAGTGACTCAAGAAGTTGGTATCCAAGCAATTTAATGTATTATATGAATGTGTACATTGTAAAACATGCAATACTACAGAATTAATGTGCAATCATTAGTATTAGGCAAGATGTATTGACTTATTTACAAATACTCCCCTACAGGTGGTCTCATACCTCCATGAAAGAAAAAAATTGTTGATTAATTGTTTGGTGATAAATTTAACCCATAAGGCACGAGGTTTTATCACCATAAAATTTTTCACCGTAGACATGCCATATTATCACCAAATAATTTGTCCCATATAGAATGGGTTAAATTTTCTAAGTTACTAGGGCATCCTTACGTCGATCTGCGAATTGCATGAATTTGGGATTTTTCTATATTTTAAAAAAAGTCGAGGTATGAGACCACCTGTAGGGGAGTGTTGTTGTCAAGCCATCTTGGTATTAGGTATGTGCCAAATAATGCCGCAACCTGTGCAGAGGATAATCATATGACGCGATTATACTTTAGTTAATAAGTTGAAAGAATTAATTATTCGGTCGATCAACTAAACTGACTAAACTGAGTACACTTGTGACTGTTTAAGTACAAGTTACTGTGATAGCTAGGGAATATAGTGTAAATATATAGATAATGGCTTTTTTTATTCGGTCTTTTTCAGGGTTAATTTTGTAAACAAGGTTGTATAGTGCACTACAATCCTCTCATGTTTCAAATTTCAATAGGTTAAACGTCAGGAGTTAGTCCGCTCAATGACTGTTTCGGTGCTTCTTTATAGGTATGATCCAAGGTATGTATATGTCCCTACTTATTTATCTAAACTTATACGTAATGTATTTGCACACCATAAATTTTGAATGTTTGAAGCGCACATCAACAAACAATTTGTCATTAGTTTTCGAGGTGGCTTTCTCTTTCTATCTTCTTTCCTACCTTTCCTTTTAGTAAAAAACTCAAGTGTAATAAGTGGTCCCCTTACTTTTATCGGTTAACATATGAAAATTACGGTGGTGCTGCTAGGGATAAGGATAGGCTCTTCAGCACTTGGCTGGTGGCTAATAAAACATATCGGATCATGCCTTACATTATTCCCGAGATCAATAAAATCCAAAACATCCTTCCCGCTGGGCAACATTCTAATAACTTTTAAAGCAGAACTTTGGTTTTATGGGTTCAGTTTGATTTTAACTTCCATTTCTCACTAAATTTTGAGTGTTAATTTTGAACAAACCCTTTTCAAAAATTGAAGTTTATTCGTAAAAGTTCTTCCGATTTGGCTTAGTAAGCACAATTCTTGTTTGATTTTACTATTTTAATTAATAACTTGTCTGTCTATAACACGTTTTTCAAACTCTTCCACCATAAAAGGATTTTCTGGGCCAACGAATTTTGTTTGACTCTTAAAGCACAAAAACATATCGTTCAAACACACTTAAATGCCCTCTACATGAACAGAATTACTTGATAAATTACAAGCAGCAACCATGTAAGTATCGAAATATATAATAGAAAAAAAATAGGGATATTGTGACATAGTCCCTCTTGCTTTGCTGCTAGTGTGTTTTAGCTTATAAGAATACCCATTAATCATACTGCAAACTATCCAATCAATCGAGCTTAATGTATTCAGCATCAAGATTTGTAGTAAGATGATGAATTTAATGGAATTAAATATAATTAAAAGAATGAATGGAAAAATTATTTCTGGCTTTTTATGATTTTATAATAGTCAAGTAATACTTCGTAGAGTTACACACATTACCATTCGCATCTCCTTTGTAACCCACTAAAATTGAATATTGTTCTAGCCAGTCTGTATTGTATTTTTTTTGCATTTTTAACCAGTCTGTAACAACGTGAAGTTTCTTAGCTGGTAGATAGTACTTTAACCACCCAATTTACAGTAAATCATGTAATGGTAATATTTATAGAAATAGATGTAGATAATTTCTGACGGCCACTAAAATTAAATTATTTAGATAAATAGAATCAGGCAATTAGTACATTCTATACGCAAACTATACTAGTCGAGCTCGGACTCTGTCATACCATACAAAATAAGAGTGATGTTTAAGGATCTGCTATACTCTCGAGGCTTTAATGAAGCTGAGTATTGTTCAGGTAACCCTTTGGCTAACTCTTAGTAAAGCTTTATCTTGTGTATTTAACATTAACATTATTTCTCATCTTTATTGTAATTAAATTGTAAATAAATATGCATGTATAATTGGATTATTTCTGGCTAAATTGCTAATAGTTAGTTTGAGTCTAAGGGAATCAAAAGTACTTGAAGGAAAACAATTTAAAAAAAAAGAGAATTCTGTGAAAGTATATGATAATGGTGGAATAGAATACCTTGTTCATCTCAGACGACAATCTAATTACTCAAAAGACAGTGGTAATAAAATAAAAATGTCGGACATACCTGTTGTGTCACCAAATTTGATTTGTAGCATTATTGGGCGAGCGGAGAAAGCGATAGCTTTCGAAGCGAAGTGAGACCTATTTAGTTGACAGAAATTGCTTTCATGTCCGTTCGTCCGTCCGTCCGTCAGTCCGAAAGTTTGTTTGGATTGGTTGCTCGGGTGCCAAAATCGGAAGGAAGCATTTTGCTTAGTTCATGTCGCAATTCGAAGTGTTTTGTATGATTTTTTTATGCAATTCGAATCGTTTTCCAAAAATTTGAGTTGTATCATGAAACTCGTAAGCGTTCCAATTCAATTGTATTTGATCGAGTGTAATTTGGGATTATAAGATTCGAAGCATTTCAATCTAAGTTTCATATATTCAAAGTCGTATCCTACTATAGTTAATTTCAATTTCTAAAGTAGAATTTTTGCAAACAATTTGAAGCCTTCCCGCATAGATCCTACGATTGCATTCTTAAACTAGGTTTATACTGAATTTGAATGGTGTGATAATCCCAAATTCGCAATTTTATTGTGTCAAAATGAAATGTCAAAATAAAAGTACTAGTTTGAAGTCAAGAGAGTTGGGTGTTTTTAAAGACTACTACATTTATTTGGTTCAAGCTCTTGTGAATGAATGTCCTGATTTTTACACTTGCTGTGCTTGCCTAGCCTAAAGTTGAAACTCTAAACTTAAGAACATAAAAACAAGAAGAGATGAACTCATTTCCTGTCCCACGGTCTACAGTTTGGACTTGAGGAGTCATGGGCCCAAAAGTGCAAGACTGCACTTTTGGTTGGAGATCNGTGCTTGCCTAGCCTAAAGTTGAAACTCTAAACTTAAGAACATAAAAACAAGAAGAGATGAACTCATTTCCTGTCCCACGGTCTACAGTTTGGACTTGAGGAGTCATGGGCCCAAAAGTGCAAGACTGCACTTTTGGTTGGAGATCGGATTACAAATCTGACTCCAACACAAAAAGTACCCCGCGTTTCTGGGCTCATCACAATGGTAAGACAATGCTTTCCGTTATTTTCAAAGTACTGCGATTGCGTAATGAAGCCTGATCGAACATAGTATACTTTCAGTATAGAGGTTCTGTAATTTACAGCGTAAGGCTTCCCTAACTCTAGAATAAGTTTATAAGTGCAAAAAATAAAATTAGGTTCAAATTGTAAGTGTGGAAGACGATATTAGAAAAATAAGTTCAACGGGGTTATGAATCGCATACCATCGTCCATAAGGACAAAAACTATTTCAACTCGGGAGATTCCACGAGTTGTTGAGGACCAAATTATACAAATCGTTACACTCCCCACACAAAGGGGTTAATTAAATCCTAGAGTTAATTACTCACTAAAAACTAAACGATTTGTGATTTTAGAGGCACGAAAAGAAAATATTAAATTTTAATACTTGGCATTGATGGAATTAAGTTAAAGGTGAAATACATTTTCATAAGTTGAACTAAACACACTGTTCTACGGGTACTATGTGTTTAGGAGTTAGCAAGTGCAATTTTATCCACGGATCAAGTGCCAGCCCTGACTAAACGACATCCCGAAAAATGTTGATTTTTTGCATATGCATTGGGCATTGGCTTAGCATTGGCAAGAGCAATTTTATCCATGGATCAAGTGCCAGCCCTGACTAAACGATATATCGAAAAATGTTGATTTTTTGCATATGCATTGGGCATTAGATTAGGCAAGTGCAATTTTATCCATGGACCAAGTGCCAGCCCTGATTCAACGACATCCCGAAAAATGTTGATTTTTTGCATATGCATTGCGCATTAACTTGGGATTAAGCAATTGCAATATTATCCATGGATCAAGTGCCAGCCATGACTAAACGACATCTCGAAAATTTTTGATTTTTGCATATGCATTGGGCATTGGCTTAGCATTAGTCAAGTGTAATTTTATCCATGGATCAAGTGCCTGAAGCGACATCCCAAAAAATGTTGATTTTTGCATATACATTGGGCATTGGCCTAGCATTAGCCAAGTGTAATTTTATCCATGGATCAAGTGCCTGCTCTGACTAAACGACATCCCAAAAAATGTTTATTCTTGGCATACGTACTTTACATTGCCTTAGCATTAGCCAAGTGTAATTTTATCCATGGATCAAGTGCTGCCCTGACTCAAAGAATGACAGATGGTCATCCTTTGGTTCCAGAGCGTCCTTAGCACGGCATCGAAGTACTTTATCTTTAATTTGTAATCGCTTAGCTCGCCCTCCAATATTTTTTTGCACTTTTCTTGGTATTATGACCAGTTCTCTTTTCTCTCTTTTCTCCAGAAAAATTCTTTTCAAAACTGATTCAAGAATTTGGAAACTGAGCCACAACTTGTTGAAATATTAGATTAAAATTTTAAGAAGACCTCAGCTTAGTGTTTGGTTCTTGTTAGAAAAACGAAATTGTTGTCATGCAAAAGAAGGAGTCGTGAAGCACAAGCAAGATTTTGTTCACTTTTTCCTTGTAACTTTTGAACGAAACAAACTTTTTAAAAACTAAGAGTGGTTTGCACATCTAGAGGTCGAGATCTGTCGATTGGGGTAGAGTTTTTGAAAATCAATTAGGAACTCAGAGAGATGTGGTTACAAGCTGAAATTAAGCAGCACCATTTTATACCATTGACTGAAACACGATTGTTTTTTTACATCCTTAGTAACATGGTCGCTTTGGTTATATTCGATTTATATGCGCTTCCATTTGATTCAGTGTATATAGCTAGGTACCAGACCCCCTGTACCTACAGAGTCTTCCAGAGCTCGTAGGGGAGGTCAAGGGCTGAAAAGCTCAAATACGAGGAGTTTTGAGATTTGGTTAAGAATTGCGACCTGTACGGCGCACACAGTCGAGAAAAAAAATCCCATAGAATCATAGTTAATGTTGTAGAAGGAGTGTTGAATTTATTCTTGTTATTCTTTTGGGGTATGATGAGACGTGTCAGGTTTTGGGTATGTTTGAGAATGAAGACAAGGTAATTTATTCGTAAAGGTCGAACGGAAACACGTCCAAGAGTATCAAGATAAGTTAAATAGATATTAAAGATATTAAAGATATTAAGATATTAAAGATATTAAAGATAAGTTTTCAAGGAATAATAAGTTCCTGTCTTCTGCATTTAGGCCTCTGAGGCTTAATTGCTGTTATCTAAAGATAAATATTGAAGGTTACACTGCTGCGTCTAGGTCCCTTGGACTTGGATGCTGAATAATTTACATTTGTTAAGTACCGGTTAGTGAGGTTGACTGATTTTGATTTACGACAGACGCTTATGGACTATTTTCATTATCGTAAGATATTTTAAAATAAGTAAACATGACTGAAGCAGGCAGTTTAGGAAATGGAACCAGCCAAACAAATGGACAAGATTCAACTCGACAAAGAAATGGTAGATTCTATGGTATAGGTCAACAGTTTTCTTATTTGTTTGGAACACTGAAGGTTCCGGGAGGTCAAGCACAACCAAGGAATACTTTAGATCTTCAAGTAAATGAAGAAGAACAACATAATGAAACAAATACCGAACGTGAGGCTTATCAATTTTTTCCTCATGAGCTTACCGATAGAATGGATCCAGATTTAATGTCTGCAGTTAATGAATTCATTAGAACGACCTTGGATCATGCACATAATGAAGAAGGACATGAAGAAGAACGAAATGAAGATAATTTACAAAATCAAAGGAACACCGCATGCCTTCACGAAATTTCAATTTTGGTCTAAATAGTGAAGCACCGGTTCGCTTTGTAGTTTCAAGCCCTAACCCTCACATTCCAGTCCCATAATACAATAGTAGAAAAAGGACTGCGAAGGCATTCCTATTGGACTTAGAGATATACTTTACGAGTCTAAATTACGAAAAAACTCAATTTTTGTACATCGTACGGACTGTTATGAACTCTGAAACTAAAGCATAGTTTGACATCATAAAAAAACGATTTTTTCAAAACTTTTTTTTCATCTTTTTTTCTACCAAG
>WJEZ01002952.1:0-11973 GCA_009869925.1 Thalassaphorura encarpata
AATAGCAGACGGTGGTATGGTACTCGAGACTTGCATAAAAAAAACTTGTATTCCTTTCCTGCATCTAAAGCTTAGGGAGTACATGTAAGTTAATAAGTTCGTATGTGCCCGTATTGAGAATGGCATATGAATTTCAATGGGATTCTTGCGAAATTTGACGACACAATGTCGTCAGTCCTGACGTAGGATTAATTCTAATTTTCAATGGTATATGAAACATCAAAGTTGATTTTAAACGGAACGAAACTAGGATCAACTGAGGTGACTGCGTTCTTTGAATTTATCAGTAATTGACAGCTTGTCCAATAACAACCAGCTAATAATAAATTGAATCTTGTCTTTGAAAGTTTATATTGGAAGCCATGAAATTGTACGATGTTTTGATTTAATGCCAAGAGAGTTGATCAAAACACATAATAACAGAAAGCAGTGATCTTTTTTGGTTGGAATAGGTTCAAGAGTTTCTTTCCAGGGTAATTCAATCCTAATTGAAAAGTTTCCCCCAGTCATTTCCTTCTGCCAAAAAATTTAACCGATAAAAGTAGTTGGGTTTGGTTTCACTTCAACTTGTACGCATTTCAAACCGATCTCACTAACTATCATTTCAGACGGAGGTCAGACGATATTTCCTCTAGATTCAAGAAGTAGTAAAATGGTGCGTTGAGAGAAGATTATTGCATTGGTGTAACTAAACGTGTCTACCTAAGAGTATTTTAGCAGGAACTCCTCTGGGAAAACTTCCCTCTTTGTCCAGCCAGGCATCTTTCAGTCAAGATGCTCGAATTGCGAATAGGAGGACTCTCGAATTTGTCGGATCCAATTCAGGACTTTTCACTACATTCTTCATGCACTCCTCTGCTGAGTCAGCCGCATTTAATGAACCTGCGGCACGCCTTTGGCTAGTAGAGTGGGAAAGATACCTCTTATAAAACGAACATCAAAGATTTTGCTCACCTCAAATTTCAGGGCACTAAATTAAGCAGTATTAAATTAATTGAGCATATGCTTTGTTCAATTCATTTTAAAATAGAACAATTCCTTTAGTTACAACTCAGTCCTCAGGCCTTGGAGTGCTTTAGGCGGTGCAAGCCTAAAATATATGTACGAAATCAACCACGGTAGCTTTTAAAAGAAGTAGCATCCAAATTTACACTACTTGACAGAGGATTTGATCACATTACAATACTGGAACTATATCTTGTTTGGCTGCTGATTTTGATTTTCGGAAAGTCCAAAATTTAAGAGTTTCACGCATAACGGAAAGTTCCGGACCAAAATGATTTCTAGGAAGAGTGGGTCTTCGGATCATGAATTATTGGAAAATAATATGTGCGCAATCTAGACGTGAGGTCAACGACAGTCTGACTTTAATAGTTGTTTGAATATTTGATCCTAAATTCACAGAAATTGCTAGGCTGTAGGAAATGTCAATCATTAAACTTAACTGGGTGACGTTGCATGACAATGGCATGAACTCCGACCATTATCTCGTCTTTGATAAGGATGATCCTGGTGTAGGAAATAAATCCAAAATAACTGCTCTATTTCCGTAGCATGAATGTTTTCCATATGTTTTTTAACATACATATTTTTAACTAACATTTTAGAATGAACACAAAATTATGTGTTCAATTAACCAAATTATTTTGAACAAGTGAATTTGATAATTCGAAGCAAGACTAGAACCCTCCATTTAAAAATATTCCGATACGATAAAAAAGAACGCACAAAGAAACCGAACTACTAATTGATACGTTGGACTCTTGGCACAAAAATCTTCTCTCAGAAGATGACATGGTATAAACATTAATGCTATTTGTTTACGAACTCACTCATCCAGCACTTACTGGTTGATTTAAGCTAAAGAAATTTTTTCTTGCCACAGGCGAAGTTTGAATTGAGTATTGCTTCCACGCAGATTAAGAATTTTTTATTTTAGACCAACTCATTAGGAGTACCCATGCAGTTAAAGAAAGGGTTTGAACATTCAAACGCCGTCAAAGTGTAAGGATGATTCGTATATCTTCCAGTTGAATACTTTGAAATCAAGGGAAGCCTACGATGATGAAACTTATTAAGATGAAATTCAAGTTCAAGTGGAAGTAATACATTTTCGTCCACTGAAAAGAAATATTATAACTAATAATCTCTTACAAGGCGCAGAGGACGAAAAGTACGCTTTGTAATTAGCAGATGTCCAGTATTATTAATAATAATTTGTAATTAATAATTCTCAATTTATACAAGAAATCAGAAATCTATGTGGCTTATTTCTAAGATATAAATGGGGGCTAAATGCACTCGAATTATAATTTATCACATAGAAATACTGGATGAGTTGATATAAAAGTGTAATTGGTCCATTGACTTTCAGGCTTGCTCATTTTTTGGGTCCCAAAGCACTTCAATGACCGCATCAAATTGTGGTTCCTCCGTTTATCGCCCAGTCGACCCTTGTCTGCCTTCAAGCTCAGGAGCAGACACAAGTTTTGACGAATTATTTGAAGGGAGAAAGAAGAAGTGAGACTGGGAATTCGGATTTTTGGAACCGAAGCGAAACATCCAAAGTGCTAGAAGCATACCGTCGTGCCATACTTAACTTTACTTGCCTACTTAGCTTGGATGGGTAAATTCATACGGCCGTGGAGCCCGTTGCCCTCACCCGTGATTAATGGCTTTCACTCATTCTTGACACTTAACTGCAATGGTTAGGAAGAATTCTGCTCTACTTGCATTCTTTTGTGTAATTTCTACCCCTTAATGAGATGACCTCACCCTCTTCACTCAATTTCATGGTTTGGACCATGCACACGTTTTGGATTAATTTCCGTTTGGTTAAACTCGTATTTTATTCGGAGGACTGGATATTTTCACGGATGAGAGGGTTTTCAAGAAACACGTATACTGTAGTTGATATGAATGTGAGTTTGTTTTCAGTTTAATAATAAGATCACACAATTCAAATTTTTTTAGTATACTCATGAGGAGAAATAGAAAATTAATTCATTAGCACTAGAGATATTTCTTCCAGAAATTATTTATTTCCGTTCAAATAATTGGCACCATATTTGTAGTCGTAATCCACAAGGGAATGAATAATCACACTTACTCAGATCCCTTTCCCAGTACAATTCTGGAAGTATATACAATCATGCTTCGTACATTCGATTAAATTAGTATAGATAATTAAATGCGATTCAAACCAAAATATTTACATAACACAAGGATTGAGGAGACTCAATCAAGAGAAGGGTTCATATTACAAGTCAGTTAAAGCAATTTGTGGGTCTCCTTTCACTCGGATCGGAAAGCTCAGGCGAATAGGACATCTGTTCAATGTTGAATGCAAGCCACTACATTATCGTGGTGGTCAGGGTCGGATTGCATTTTTCAATATATCATCATCAATACAATCATATGGGAGGGGTTGAGTACAGTAGGAAAATTACTTTATTCCCAACAATAAGAGCCATTAATTCGATCTGTGGGTTATCAGTGAATACGTCCAAACCAAATAGCCACACTAAATATTGTGTACAAAGTTAGAACGAACAAACTAGTCTTTTCCCAATCCCAATCCGTGCACTATAGTAAGAACCAATGAGGCAGTCCAAGGCAAGACATACTTGCTTAAATATCCATTTCAATCATAAAAGTAAAGTGCATAGACAGATACACCGAAATGGATTGGCGTGAGTCTATACAGTCAGTAATATCTTAATAATTTATACCCATCATCCCTTTTCATTGCTAATTTGGCTTACGAGTATATCGAATACAAATGTGCTCCATGGGCCATTTGTGAGATTGCGACATTAGTGTGATTGGTAGACGTATTAATTTATAATATATTCATGCCTAAGATTTTTGGGAAATTGATCATGTAAGGTTTTAGACTTATATGTATATCTGAGCGTGTTAATGTGAAAACCATCCAATACTGAGGAGAAAATAACATTTAAATACTATCAAATTATTGAAGATAGCTACATAAATTATCTGTTCACAAATCACTAAAATATAGATGAATTTGTTCTATTTGAATTGTTTGAAGAATACAAGTGCTGAACAATTGTTTTTTCCATTTGTTGGTGTTGAGATCGAACTGCAAAGCGATTGACGTGAACAGGGATAGGAACCACGATTCTTCCTCCAGATGATCCTCCAGATGAAGAGGTTGACCCAGTTGAACCAGTAGATCGGGGAACTGTATTCATACCTGGACAAAATTTTCTGATTAAATTTTAGAATTGACCACATGTACTTTGCTCTGCTCAAGTTTTCGAATTGCGTGGAGTTTGTTTGTTACACCGACTTTTATGCCTTTAATGAAGATGTGGGAATTATGCATGTGTAATTTAAAAATAAGATCGCAATACCTCCGGCTTTCACGCGTTTCCATTTGGCCCGACGATTCTGAAACCATATCTTGACTTGAACTTCACTCAATTTGAGACTCCTAGCAATTTCAGATCTCTCCGTCAAACTTAGGTATTTTTTAGCGTGAAATTCCCTTTCGAGTTCAAGCAGCTGCTCACTTGTAAAAGCCGTTCTTCTACGTCTCGTTTTCCCCAACGCTCCAGCATTCCCACCTGCTCCTCCACTACTACTCCCATTCATGTCTTTCGTCACCAAATTCTCCGTGTCACACATTTCAGAGATTGAAGCCTCTGTGTCAGATTCTGCACGAACGTAACACAAAATTAGTGTTTATTCAATTTGGTAAATAAAAACTGTTTTTCCTTTCCATTTCCGACAAATGAACCGTATAATTCTCCCTAATCGTGCACACCAGTGGAAAAAGGTATGAGAATCTAATGAAGCTTGAACGTAAACGTAGTTTGCTCCGTTACAGTGTGGACAGTTCATTGAAGATACGAAAAATGCAAAAATGAGCTGATTAATCCCTGAGTCATCTACTCATACCTCATAATATTTTAATTGGATTTACTCATGGTGCTTCCTTAATATAATCAAATCAAATTGTCTTATTCTGTGACCTTAAATTTGAAGTATAAGAAACTAAAATTTACTTTTATTTAATAGACTAGAAGTAATACTATTCGTGTGACCAAGAGCAAGCAAGGGTCACACAACGTGAATGCGATAATTAATGTATGGGCAAAGACTTGTTATCGCTAAAGAATTGGCTGCTGCCTTCGATTTTTCTGGTTTCTGAGTAGTCCATTCAAGAACACATTCAAATGACTGTACTTAAATAATTATAATTTTGTTGACATTTGAGTCAATTCCAAGTAACTAATTTCACAAGTGTTCAAATTCCAATCTTAGTTAACAAGAATTGCACAGCAAAGGTTTAAAAGTAACCTTCTTAACTTTGCAACAGAATTACACAGTATTAAGGTAGCAAAATATTTCAAACATTATAACCAACGAGATTTTGTTTTTGATTTATCCTGTCTAATTCTGGGATATCAAGTTTAGACTTTAGAGTTGAGTCATTGATACGAATGTGAGAGTTTGGATTTAAATTATCCTAAAGTTCTTCATGACAAATTATGTTCAACCTTGCATACGCATTTCATAGCCGACTACATTGACACGAATATTTTAATTCGTGTATCTTTCTTTCATTCAATCACGATAATATTAATTTCCATACCTTCCTAACTTCAACTACTTTTCGTCCTTTCCTGACTCAGTGAGGGGACCTCAGAATGATCATGGGATTAGAAAACAATTATCATAGTTTACCCGTGAGCGGAGTTGGTGAATCTGAAGTACAACTATGACATTTTCCACTTCTGAAATGCCCGGGAGACATGGGCGGGGAGTCAATTGTGGTAGAGGGATGACTAAGGCGAAGATTATCTGTCGGATGTTGCTGACGCGGAGTTGGGGATCCCAATAAAGAGTTTGGTGAGTAACACGTTCTAGAAATATGTTGTCGGTTTGGTTGATTAGCTATGCCGTTACTGGATAAATTGCTCTGAACGTTCCCGGAAGCGGAACTTCTTCCCGTATGGCTCTGACAATGAAATGAATTTGAAAAACGAGACAAGTCCTCTGGCGACATGGACATACTGCCTGTGCCTGCAGACTGATGCAATTGTGTCTGGTGCAGAAAACTGCCCGGATGTTGCAAATGAAAATGGGGAGGGGTCAATCCATATGACCCAGCTGGAGTTGGTGGAAACAACCATGGATTCAAATTCAGAAAAGGAGTCAGATTGGACATGGACAGATTTCTCGGGGAAATGAGAGAATCTATGGAGAAATTGGAAAACCTGTACGAAGATGTATCCATGATATTCATATTTTCTCGACTTTTTTGTTTCTTCATTCGGTTAGCTCAGAAGTTTCACTTTTTAAGCAAAATAGATGTTCTTAACACTTCACTTAAGCTCAACCACACACTTTATTTTTCAATTTTTTATCAGTTGTCCGATACTTTTTAAACACCATAAATGCAATGTACAAAAATTCCTGATGCGAAAACTTTTTATTATATTTCGTATTCCGATTCAATTCACTATCATGGTATAATTCAAAGAACAACGATTATTATTCTTACGCGATTATTACACAGTATTCGAGAAATTGGATTCTTAGTTTGAGATTAATGTATTCGCTCGTGAGAGTGTTTGAAGTGTGAACACTCAACTGTAATACGGAAGGACTGATAAGACGGGAGAAGTGCGACCAAGTGATCAAGGGAAATCTACCCGTGTAATCTGATGAGAAGCTCAACCCTCGGGTTGCCGGGATTGGGTAGAAGGGCCTTGGAGTTCAGCCTTCGCATAATCATACCCATTCACCTGCTCAGACCTCTTTTGACTAGTCTCAGGATCAAAGACTCATCTTATAGTCTTGGATGTTATTATCTCTATTCTCTCAAGGTGATAGCAAATCTAATTAGTTTATAATCATACGATATTATGGTCTACATTTTGTATTAAATTATTGGCGTTTACTGAATTCTTGCTAGCAATACATTGCGTTATATGAATCAACTCTAATTATTTACTAAACACTATATTGTATCCAAAAATTACGTATTATAATCGTACGATAAGGTAAGAATAGATTGAAGGCTATATAGACTTTCTTCAAAAAGAATTCTGAATTTCTCTTTCAGCATGGTGATACAATTAGTCGATCAAAGAAAAGCGCAACTAAAACGAACAGTCCTACATGCAATTGGGGTGACTTTAATCAAATAATTACCACATAGATTCCTTTCTATTTTGGTAATTGTCATTGTTATGTCCCACACAAAACAGACAGGACAGCAGCTGGGCAGTACTTCCAATGGAACGCAGCCCTTTGAGTAAAATATTTGGCATCCTGCCTGCCTTGGACAAAAATGATAAGGAGTAAAATAATATTATGTGATATGAGATATCGGTGCATTGAATACCCCTTAACTTGTTGTGTCCCCTCCTTAAGAGCGGATAGGATTTTTGTTCACGTGTCGTGCGTATAATTGAGACTCCGTGATTTTCATCGGATGTCGGTTGCAGGAAAAGCGAGGAGAATTATTTTTTTGGGATTATTCGAAGAATAGGAATGGAATCGAATGGAAATTTCGGTTCGTTGGAGACTTGAGGATGACATGACGAGGCAATCTGATCTCCATGCATGTGTTGTTTTCTATTCCTCCTCATATCGAGTTTTACAGTTAAATTGGGCACGAAAAATGTTGAAAGTGTTTGAAGGTCTGAAGGGGTAGCAGTTTCAGAAATGCTATATGCAACGTACTTCCAGCTTTCCCTGCCTTGCCTTCTGCTGATTACAAGTCAGATAATTATTCACGCTGCACCTAAAAGTCAAGCACAGTTACGCTAGACCCTCAATTACTTCTGAAGAGGAGGAATTAATAAAATCTCTCTCTAATGGAAGATTTGATTAAAAACTAATGAAAAAGTTGTGTCGCGGTGCCAGTATGACGTCGGGACTCATATGACATGGACCTCAGATGAGCGAGGAAGGAAATTAAAAACTCTTAGCAGCTCGGCCCTAGTGTGCAATATGACCAGGGTGGGTGAAATTTTACAAAGCCATGCTGTGCGCAATCATCTTTTTTAATTAACAAAAGGGCAACCAAATTTTATTTTCTGAAAGCACTAAAATGAGTTCTTCATATGACGATAATTATAAATAATCACTATCTTATCCCAGCTAAATGAATTCAAGGAAAAATTATTTGATAATTAAAGATGAGTGAAATGGGCTCATAATAAAAGTCAAAATTTATAACTCATTACTAAAAAATTTCATAGGCGAAACGCCCCAAATTCCAGAAAATTCATTTGCATCTAAATGTCACTGGACTCTACATAGCTTTAGCTTTTTCTTTAACCAAACTTTTCGACTACAGTGAATAGTATGTAATTCAATGTGTATTCGACCATCGTAAGCAGCGGTTAGCCGAGTAATCGTTGTCCGATNCGGTTAGCCGAGTAATCGTTGTCCGATTCAAAGACACACTTTCTAAGGCAGTATAAGGGAAAGGAAAGGGGCCGGGAATCCGATTTAAGGATTCCATGTGTATGAGCATAAATCAAAAATCAAAATGGAACGTTATGACTAGGTGATGGCATTATGCAAAGTTTTCACACAATCACAATGGGAAATGGATGATAGGGAATTACACATGTAATCTTGTCAAGGTATACATTGAATCCCATTCAATTTAAGTCCCCTCTTTTCAAACAAGCTAACATGAAAAGAACACTCAGGCACACGGGAGCTAAAGGCAAACAGAAAACATGCAATGCAATGCAATTCTATGGTTTAACTAATAATAAGGGCAGTAAAGAAATATTCGGTGAATCAGGCTCGCAGTGTAGGGTAAAGGAGGACGACTAAATGCAGCATGCACATGAATGAAAATCTGTGCGAGCAAGCGGACAAATAATGTAAAATACACATAATAAGTGAATTTGAACTATTCAGAGATGCAATGCAATGCAGAGGATTGGGGAAAGGGAAAGAGGGTGTGAAGAAGTGAAATGAAGTATAAAAAAGGGAAGGAGAGACCCGGGTACAAATCACACCACGAACAAAAAATCAAAGTTGACTGACTACGAGCAAGCGGACAAATAATGTAAAATACACATAATAAGTGTCCAGTGGCCTTTGAATTTGAACTATTCAGAGATGCAATGCAATGCAGAAGATTGGGGAAAGGGAAAGAGGGTGTGAAGAAGTGAAATGAAGTATAAAAAAGGGAAGGAGAGACCCGGGTACAAATCACACCACGAACAAAAAATCAAAGTTGACTGACTGAAAGGACAAATGACGGTGATCTAAACTAATGTAAGGTAATTGAGGCTCCATTCACTCACTTTTTCCTTTGCCCCTGTGTCAATTCTTATAGCAATGACAACAAACAGAGCAATACAGTATTTGTAGTAGTCAAATGTATTTGGGAATTATAAATACGAAGACATTATGATAATTTATAAAATGAGTAATAATATTTTTTATAATAACAATATAATATTGGGAATAATTTTATGTAGTACGAGAATATGGTAGATAGCAACATTGACACAGAATGGTCAATTAAGCTTTTTAAGGTGCTTTAAGTTCGGAAGATCCGTATGTCGGCTTTAGGAAAAGTCAGTATTTGCACTTCCACAAATATAATTCTACCTTGTAGCTTGCTATACTGAAAGGAATGTTGCTTGGACTATCTGAAATAGAGGAGGTGTGGTCCATTCAAACTTGCAACTTCTGGCTGTTTCCTGTAAAAGGTGACTTTTTCGGACTCGTCTCGCACCTGGTTCTACAATTTAGTAAGCTTCATGTGTACAAAGCCCATAATTTTATTTTTTATTTTGAATAACAAATACTAGTAGCAGGATGGTTATTTATAGAATTTATTTTATGCACCAGGAATGAAAGTTGAGTAAGACTATTTTACAGTTTCGTTAATTTGTCCTAATCATTCCGTCCTCCAATAAAACTCAACTATTGATGATGAATAAATTGAGACTCTTGGAACTTTTTTCTAGTGAACACGGAAGAAGGCATTCAGGAAGACAACATTTTTCGTGGCCTGGAAATCCTGGCGATTGAGTACAGATTTTATGAGGGGTAAAGAGGGACGAGAAACTGAGAAAGTATTATTATACCAGGACATTTTGGCCGGGTAGATGAGATAAAATATGAGATTCCGACAGAAACAGACGAGTGTTGAGAGAGTTCATAATGGTTCTAAGCTCTTGTCCGACACGCCGATTAATTTGGTAAATTATGAGGCGAGAAAAAGGAGCAGAGATAGAGATTTCTCTCCGCAACTCCTCAAGCCAACTTGCATGGTTAGCAGTCGCACTCATTTACACTTTCTTTCATCAACCCCTAATACGTTACATGTAGTACTTCTTAAGTTAGACAGACCCTGTTCTGTCAGCTAACCGATCCAAGAGAACCGGGTGTCATCCTCAAATTTTAAACTCCACTCCACTGAACAGAACTCTTCAAGTAGCAAACTCATGATGTAAAAGACATTTATAACCATCCTTTCTCTGCTCGACCAAATCCAATTCTTCTCATCTCACCGAACATTTACATATGGGCGGCAATGAATCCCATTCCGTCGGCAGAGCAGTAGCTTGCTATATTTGTCGCCACTGAACGGAATTAGTACTCTTGAGTTGAGTGAGAGATCCGCATCATTGACGAAGTTATTAGTTATTAGTCTAACTGACTGAGTATGACTGAAGAGTGGGAAAGGTTATCCTTGGCAATTCCCTTCCATTACAACCATGTACTCGAAAATGTATAATTAATTTCGTAATTTTACTCTTATTTATTGCACCACATTTGATAAGTTATTTTTCATTAAGATAAAACACATGTTCGAAGTTAATCAAGTCAATGTCTTAATATTCTTCCTTAGAATTCCCGCGGATTGGAAGAATTTATCACTTCAATTTTTTCTAACTAACCGGATACGGGAACACATGAACATCCAATTACACATCTTAATTGTTTCAGGGACAAAATTCTAGCATGGCGTAGTTGAAGTATTTTTAGGGTCCTGGTACCTTGATAACCCAGCTCAGTCTAATCACCAGGTCATTATCGGACCCCTCTCATTTGTTGCGCTAACCATCATGATACGTTATATTGTTAATTCAGACCAAATAGCCCCAATTACTACATTGACGTGCAGCATCATTGAATTGAGGAAAATTCTAATGTAAATAGATGGGTAACAGGGAACTGCTGAAAAGCAATTAGTGAGAAATGCTGACTTGGTCCGGCTGTTGTTTGCTTTTTAAAAAACTCAAAAGAATGAGGCAGTCACTTTATGTGACATCCCTCCAAATCTAAATATCGCCGAGGGGAAGCTTATGGCCTGGCTAATTATTTAAACCTGAATTGATCTAGCATGATGTGGTGGAAGTATTTTTAAGGTCCTGGTACCTTGATAACTCAGCTCAGTCTAATCACCAGCTCATTATCGGATCCCTCTCATTTGTTGCGCTAACCATCATGATACGTTGTATTGTTAATTCAGACCCACGAGCCCAAATAGCCCCAAATACTACTTTGACGTGAAGCATCATTGAATTGAGGAAAGTACTAATGTAAATAGATGGGTAATAGGGGACTGCTGAAAAGCAATTAGTGTGAAATGATGATTTGGTCCGGCTGTTATTTGCTTTTTAAAAAACTCAAAAGAATGAGGCAGTCATTTTATGTGACATCCCTCCAAATCTAAATATCGCCGATGGGAAGCTTATGGCCTGGCTAATTATTTAAACCTGGATTGCCCAACTTTAGTCTTTGTGCAAGAACTTGTACTTTTAATTGACTTGGTATGTTAAGTGTGGAATGGTTCCTGGCACCGAGCTGGGCTACTATTCACGCACATTAAGCCGAGCGGAAACCACAAAGTGAGATCATTTAGGGTAGCCACTTTCTCACCCGCTTTGTCCTATCGGTTTTCCTCTTACAACACAATATTCGTACACTTGAAATATTATGCGTGTGATG
>WJEZ01002953.1:0-11964 GCA_009869925.1 Thalassaphorura encarpata
GGGCTCAAAGCTTGGAAAATTCTATCTGCCCACATTTAAGTCTATAATGATGAAAATGAAACCAAAATAATTAAGGAATTAATTTGAAATTATGTTGAGAATACAAATTGTGGCACGTGTCACCAGTAGGCAGATTTAATCTAGCCTTAGGCTCAGGCTGTATTTTCTTTATTTTCCACTCGGGCAATGACCTGATATTGTGTCACTTCCCAGTTTTATTATTAATTTTAATTGTAGGGTGTATCCATAGTATTTTTGAACCACCCTTCTTGACTTTTTTATTAAGTTGGACATTTTTCTGTTTTGGATTTTGCAAGTTTTACACTTCGGGTAAAAGAAAGTAGAGACGGTGGCAGTGGTAATGGGACTAGGAGCGCTATATGGGCTATTAGAATAGATTAATCTGTACATAATACATGAACCTGTCTCCAAGTTTTATGACCATAGGAGTAGACAAAGACAAGACATCTTGGCTTGGCCCGAGTTTTTCCTCTCCGCTTCCTGAATCCCTTTGGGACTCTTGAAGGAAAATTGAGAATATATGCTATGCCATGCATTGCATCTGCATCTCTATTTAACTCATCCATCCATGGCAAAAAGCATCAGGCCAAGGTTAACACAAGAGAAAGAAACAAAAAAGAAAGTTTAGTGTAGTTACCCACCCGGTAAGCTTGTTTTAATCCTCCATTGTCTGCAATGTTTTCTCCTTGCGTCATTTTCCCATTCACCTGATATCCTTCAATCTCATAGTTGGAATATTGATTGATTATACATTGGGCTTGAGTTCGGAATTCTGTAATTGTCTTATTATTCCACCATTCTGCCAAATTTCCTTCAGAATCAAATTGCCTCCCTGTATACAGTAAGTATTGGGAAAGAATAATTAAAAATAATTAGCCATAGTAATTGCTTTAACCCAAAACGGACATTAATTCGGACAATAAGTGAGCAAATCAGTTGTATTACCTTTATCATCAAATCCATGAGTAATTTCATGCCCGATGACAACACCGATTCCACCATAATTCAAGGATTTTGGAAAATGTTGACTATAGAATGAAGGTTGGAGAATTCCAGCTGGAAAAACTACAAAAAAATATGGCCAGGTGGCTTACTGCGTATCAAATTCAATAATACACGAATTGTTTATTTGTACAAAGATTGTATATCAGAATTCAAAGTGAATTTTAGGCGGGTATTTGTTTTTGTAATTCTATAGATGGAACATTTGGTTCCAAATTTCTCACACTCCAGTAAATACAGAAATCGAAACCTTCAAATAAATCCAAAGGATTCTGTTGATAATTAAAAAATTTCTCAAGATTTACCGATATCATTTCGGTTCGGATCGTAAAACGCGTTGACTACAGCTGGTTCCGTATTCCACTTTTCTTTATTCACGGGTTTCCTTAGTTTTCCTAAACTTTGAGCCGCCTTCCATTTCCCCATGTTAATAATATTTCGGAGAAAGTTGGAACGGGAAACGGACAACTGTTACAAACACAAATCATTAACAGAATGTTCTGAGATATTGAATGTCAAAAGTTAGTTATTTTTGCCGCTGTGCTTTGCAAAATCTGTTCTCCTCACATTTGCGTATTCTTTGTTTAGTTCATCAACTTTTGTAAGAAAAGCAGGGTAGCCAATTCTCTCATTCATTTTGGTTGCTTTCTCTTTTGCCACTTGACGGGTTTCTTGATCCATCCAATGATTTTCATTCAAGAGTTCGATAAAAGCTTCACGAATATTAAAAATCATTTCTGTGGCTGTTTCCTGCGAGAAAAAAAATATAAGTATGCGGAAGGTGTGGGTGGAAATGGGAAAATTGAACGATAGGAAATGTACTGCTGCTAAAAGTTACATAACGAATTTGTCAATGATGAAATCGAAAACAGGAACAATATTACTGCCTTGCTGAGTAAGTGAATATTTATATTACTATTAGACTAGGCTAGGCTACCACCCCATGTCCCCATGAATATCAATATGATTTTAGGTGTTCACTTCACAGGTGGAAAAAGACGCACGGGTCTGAAGCTGAAGCAGAAATCTAGAGAAAGTTACGCTACGCGTTTCCTTGATTCGATTTTGAGGGCTACGGTGCGTGAAACAGAAGATTGAATCTCATCATGAGGAAATTGATAATGTGTCGTAGTAAAGTCTTAAGTTTTGTATTTTCCCCTTGCGAAATTCAAATATTCGTCCTTTAGACTTTCATTCTGTAAGTCATAGGTCAAATTTTGGCCTAAACATGAAAGTTATGAATTTTAATGAATTTTTAATCCTAAAATGTAAAAGAAAAGATGAAGAAAATCTTAATATTTTATGGACTACGACACTAGAACCAATTTTGGTCTACGGTGGTATAATTTCCTCACAGTTTCACGCTGAATCAGCTTATATTCTCATCTCTCATGCATTTTCCATGCATGCTTGGTTCCGTGGCGGGTAACTCCCGCATCCCAACTCTGGTCTAACCACTCAGGTGGAAAATTGACTTTCGGGTGCGATGCAAATGCAAATGCTACGACTGCCATTTCTTAATTATTTTCCCACAGGGATTTTGCTGAGTAAGGAAATATTATTCCTTTGCGCTTTTACGACTAAAACGGGATTTGAACAAATTAAATTCTCACCTTTGCTAAATTATCAAAATTCTCACGAATAAACAAGGCTCCAAGGGCCATGCCTAGTTTCTTATTCGTCCATTCTACACATTGGTTCCAACGACTTCTCTCACTCGTCACTCCCATTAAGACTTTCCGGAACTCAATTTTCTTCTCTTGATATTTATCCACGAGGTGAGACGTTAATTCCATGAGAACTCGCCATACGATGTAATTTTGAACCGTTCTAGTGTAAAGAATTCAATCAGATTTTCTTTCACTCGTAGTGTAAATTTATGGAAATCTAAAACTAAGTAAGATTTAAACCTATTTTACCTTGGTTCAGCAGCTCGAACAACGCCAGCCATTTCCTTAAGATATGGAAACGCGTATGATACAATGGGTTCATCTGGACCCAAATTCTTCAAAAATACATTAAAATATTCCTTCCAGACAAAATTTGGAATTTCTGTCTCTAGTTCCCCCAACGTATGTTTTCGATAAATGGATGTCGTATCATGACGATCTGCTTCTGGCATTGATACCTGAATTCAAAGCGAATCAATCAGCNNNATAAATGGCTGTCGTATCATGACGATCTGCTTCTGGCATTGATACCTGAATTCAAAGCGAATCAATCAGCAACAACATACGTTTTCATATTTTGACCTAATGACCTGACCTTTGCAAGAACTGTTTCAAATTTGACAACTTCTTCCAAATCTTTTTCTGCAAAGTTTCGCTCAGCTCCAAATAGAACGGCAAGGCCGACCATGTAGCTGTGATAAGCTTCAATTTCCTTTGAAACGTTGAGAAAATAATCACGGCTTGGGAGACCAAGTTGCATTTGGTCTATCTGCCAATTAATTTTAATTTCATTACAAAAGTAAAAAGAAATACTTGTGGCATTTCAAAATAAGTTTGTAATTGGATACAAACAAAGAAGAAAAGCCTACAAGTGGCTTCATTGTGGAATTTATGACGCAAGTGAGGCACAGGCACAAGCGTTGCATTATTAAACCGTAAAAAGTCTAAAGAGAAAGTTGCCTCACCTGTATGATGTTATTAGAAGAATTTTTATCATCTGGGCCAATCCATAGGTCAAGGACAACTCCCATATTTAAGTGTGAACGTACTTTCCCTAAATGTCAATATTTACTCAATACATGAAGAAATCGAGAGAAATTTCGTAAAGTAAACTGAACTGACCAATAAGAGATTCTACAGAAAAATTAGTTGTCCAACTTGGACCAGCTACAACAGGCCATCCACCTAATTCCCTTAGCAGTAAAGTTAATTGCTCTTCCCCTGTCATCCTTATTGCGCCTAGATTAAGTAATTTTAATTAACTAAATTATTAATATTTACTAAATCTAAAATGAGAAAAAAATACTTACTCAAATTCATACATGACATGTAGAAATCTTTTGCTTTCTTTGTGGCTTGGGAATCTAACTGATTTGTTGGGTCTTCTAAAAGACCTATATACACATTCGACATCCACATTGGCATTATGTTTTAGTTAATTTCTTAATTAATTAACCTTTCAGGACAACTTGGATTTGATCGGAAAGGACTTCAAATGTAGAAATTGAGGAACGATCCTCTGGGATTATGTGTTGCTTATTCCAATTTCCACATGCAAATTGGAAAAAATCTTCGCAAGGATCTGCATTTGGATCCATGGCACTCAATATAGATGCAGCTAATTAATTTAAGAAAAATTGTTTGAATTTCCTGCTGATATTTTCCCTTATTGGCTTGAGAAATTTTTCCTACCTGTTCGAACACATGCAGAGTTTAGGCAAATATTCTTCCGCCCTAAAAACGTATAGTAGTACCAAAAAATTAAAAATAATCCACCTAGTAGGTTAAAATTCGCTTAAACATTTAAAATACAGGGAAAATGCATCTAAAATTTTAAAATAGGTTTATGCTTGGATTTGAGACAATTTTTTGTCCATTTGGCTAAAAAATTTAGTTATTACGGTATATCTGTGATGCTAAGAAAAGGACCGTTCCCAGAAGTATGATTATGATGATGACAGATGCAATAGTCGCAAGTCTCCATTTTGTCCATCTTTTTGGTGGATGACAATTATGACGACTACCGGCACCGGTCACGAGAACACAGTTCACACCATTCCTCACTTTGTTGTCCATCACCAAAATTATATAGAGTGTGAAATTATTTAATGACTATATCCATACTAAAATTTATTGAGAGCATTTTTAACAGTGAAGTGAAAGTTTCACACGGCTAAACGCGCTTGAACAATTTCTCCCGGACCTCCCACACTGCACTCGTTCATTCCGAATTCGGGACTGAAGATCTTTCCCTCCAAATGAGACCAAGTCTTAAGAAATGGGAAGACAAGACGCTGAATTTTCCACGCGCAAAGTAAAGCAAAGCAAAATGCTGGAGAATAAATAATTTTGTCTAAACTTCATCGCATCTTTACATTTGCATTTGCTTGCATTAAGCTTAGGCTAGGCCAATCCAATCCTGTTCGTTCCTATTTTCTCTTCCTTTACTTTGCTTTGCTTTGTAAAGACTATGATACTCCTGAGTAAACAGAGATATGAATTTCAATCGGGGAAGAATTCATTAAAAAATGATGAGGATCAGACTAAATCTGAATAAAGCAGAAGCAAGACTTTTTCCTTTCCTTCATTTCTTCCTAACACTTTCAAAGCCAAAGTAAAAGTTCTGCATATAGGAAGAAAATTCTATAGGCCACAATTGCCTTCATTAATTTTAATTCAAAGTACAAGTTCCTGGGGAAGCATAATTACAACGGCAGATTTGTTCCATGTAAGTATAAGTAAAGCAAGCAAACAAGCATGTTTTTTATTTATTTTTGTAAATTGGTTCCGTGACACGGTCAACATGTAAATATTTTTCTAATCATATGAACATTTGTCCCAAAATAATTTCTTAGTATTACCTGCAATGCTGAAGAGACTTTATTCAAGGTTTCGATGTATTTTATTTTTTTAAAATTAAAATTAATTAAAGACACGTAGTCATTTACGAGTCAAGTAAAACTTAAAAACATAAATCTGTTTCAGAATTTTTTAATTATGAGAATTGAATTGGACTTTTATCTTCCTTTGAAACAACGATACTTGGACAATTTATTATAAGTCTGAGAATTTTAGCAACGTTTTGAAGGAAGGGACGTTCGGATTCCGTGTGACCACAAATAATTAAAGATTTGGAATTTCCCAAACATTCAATTACATTGGAATGACAAACTTCTCCAGTGATGATCACATCGACTGGTGCATCCTTGATAAAATATCCACCTGACCCACCTGCAAATGCAATGGAACTGGCTTCCTCTTCTGCAATACAAAAAATGTTTAGAAAACGTGAACTCAAACTAATTGCTAGTTAATTTACTTCCACAAAAAGCAACTTGGACTAGTTTTAATCCCAAAATCCGTTTTGTTTGTTCTACGAGGGTTGAGAATGAAACTGGAGTTTCAAATCTAACGATTCGTCCGGATCCAGCAATGTATGGAGATATGGTACTACTCGGGACACTAAAATTGTGGTAATATATAAAAATTTAGAACCTTTGGAGTTTTGTAGCACCTTAGATTATAAATACAAAATTGTAGTTTACCCAAATTCCTTAAGTGTATTCTTGACCTCGTTTTCAGAAGTCGATGGGTAATAAATCCTCAATCCAATTGGCATAGAAAAATCGTCCATGAGTTTATCAGAATTGAGCAGTGGCGTCTCAAAAGCGACAAATGTTCCAGATATTTGGCTAAAATTATGAAAAATGTTGCGAGAGTCTTCAATTATTTGACATTCAATTCGGATTCCTTTTAATGGCTCGCGTTGTTCATTTGACGGATTCACTGCCTCGTATGGTGTATCCAATCCAGCTATGACATATAGAATTGAACTTGAATTTAGACGTCATAGGTCAATGTGAAATGACATTTCTTTACCAAGGTTCCAAACGAAAGAATCGTTGAGTCCTCCAGGCACAGAATCCCAAGCCGTATGAAGAACATAAAGGCAAATCGCGTTATCATAACATCGCCTTGCAATTTCCAACTAATTAATTAAATTAATTAATAAATAAAACTTTTTCTTACTATTTATTAATGTCAACTTACCCCAATATCCAAATTTCTTAGCCCATTTCCATACGGTCTTGACCTTTTGTCATTTTGTGCGTTTGGTTCAAAGCGTCCATAGATTGGAGCATGGTACGAAATGATCAAATCGGCATTATTTTCAATCGCTTCAGCAAGAACTGCCATTGTCAAATCATTACAAAGAAATATTGTGGAGATCACTTTTGTAGATTTTGCTCCCGTTCGAGGTTCAATTAAAAGACCAACACTGCTCAAGTCAAATTTCTCAGCCGTCTGCTCAGGTTTGAGCCAAGCATTGAGAGTTCTGTCAATAAAGGCCAAAGTTTTTGAGGACGGGAGATTGTCCATAATTTCCAGTAGATTTGATACTTTCCGGGCAATTTATAAAACTTAACTATTTGGTCGTTCTCAAACTCACCGACTCAGCTAATACTAGATGTGTGTGAATAAATGCTTTGCTAAATGTATGTGTGCGTGTGGTGTGGTCCTGTGGTTGATCTTGACTAAATAACATTGATAGTTCGTCGTACTGACAGTCTGGTAGTTAGGAGTGAGTTTTATAACATGCAAAAAGTAATGTGGTCAGATGTTTGGCATTGATAGTGAGTCGTCACCCATGAGAGAGTCTCTAGTGCGAGGATCTGTCCTTGGCAAATTTATCACCCAACACAGCACGGAATTCAATTTAACTAGATTAGAGGATGACAAAATGAAATGTTGATATTATTTTTTGAATTCCTTAAATATTGGTTATAGTGCATAGTTTTGTACTTGATTTTACTAGTACAAACTCTGGAAGTGTGATGATTGAATGCCGAGTTTTAAAGCTAACAAAGATCAAAGAATAAAATTAAAGAAACAGGTATACTACAGTAGTAGAATTGTCTGACCCACTCGTGGTTAAAGAAGTTGCTCTTACACATTGAATGAAAATGAAAATTAGGCTGACCCGAATTGCATCAAACTTTATGTATACTACTTAGTCGATGGGTCACCGTTTAAATAAACATTAAGCGAATAATTTAAAATTCAAACCTGTAGAAAAAGATCATTTTTTTACCCTCGGCTAAGCAAAGGGAAAATTACAGACCACTTTTGTTGATGAAATTTACCACAACCTGCGGCGAAAATTTTTTTATGACACTTCTTACCCCATACACAATGCTCAAAAATTGACAAACTGCTAAGTAAGGCCCTCAAACTCATTGATTGCATCAATCTATTGCATTTCAACTCGCTTCCACAGAATCTACAGGTGTATTGTCAGTATTGTGTGAGTACCACAAGAAGATAACAAGGATTCTATGAACGACTAATTTTCAACAAAATTAATGACTCCATACGAAATACAAAACAATACACAAATGGACAACTGTCAGAAGTATTTAAAACAAGTTTATTCTTGCAGATCATTTGTGATTGAGGAGGTTGATTGCGCAAATTTAAAATGATATTAGCTAGAATTTTATAAGGAACATTGATACTAGTCATTGGCCGATGCGTCCTCAGGTTAAAGTAAAATTAAACGAAGAATTTTTAAATTCAAAGCTATGAAGAAAGGTTAATCAGCATATTAATTTGACTGACACAATCATTTTTGGCGAGCTCATCTCAACAAAAGAAAAGTTAGCGGGTTATTGAAGAGACCTCTAGCAAATCACTAACTTCGAAAATATCCAATTAAAGTTGAGGTGGCGGATGTAATTAAGTAAATTTATACCATACTAATGAGTTTTAATTCCGAGACCTTTCTTGTAAAGCTCCGTATCGGTTCTGTCTGACTAAGGCAAGGCATACAAAAATACAAGTCTGTAAACCTTTAGTCAAGTCATTTATTTATTTAGTGTAACATCAAAAATGAGCGCTGATCTAGTTGACGTTGTATGGATCTCTATCGTCGTCCTTATGGTGCTCATAGTAGGAGTTGGAATAGTCGGAAATATACTAAATATCCTTGTACTTGTTAGAAAGGAAATGAAATCATCGCCAAGCGTCATTCTTCTCGGTCTAGCATTTTATGACCTCCTTCTCTTGTTAAACTTTGTGTCACCTTTTGGGGTATTATCTATTAGCACAGAAATTATTACTATATTCTTGGTGTTTGTAACTCCATTGGGAAAAATTGGTAAGATGCTTTCGACACTAATTAGGTTACATTTTTAATTAATTTCGGTGAAGTAATTGAAGCAAATTTATTACATCTGTATGTAGCCTATTTTGGATCTTCTTACATGACAGTTTTAATTACATTGGAAAGATACATTGCAGTCTCAAGGCCCTTATTGGCAAGAAGTCTGCTCACTATAAAGAAGACCAGAATTGCTGTAGCTGTCGTCTGTATCATGTCTCTGCTTATAAATATCACACCCTATTACGAGTTAATCAGAGAATACTATCGTTTTATAACAACAAATGATTCAGTACCATCAAGTGATTCGGAAAGTTGGGACAATGAAGTTTATTTTCACACATACAATATAGCTTATGCACAAGCCGAATATTACAACTCCTATCTATGGATGACAGTCATTTATCTAATTCCATTTTTCGTGATCGGAGTTTTCAACATCCTAATTTGCATTGCCGTACGTTCAAATGATTTTCGGTTCTTACAATCAAGTTTAGGATTATATAATTATTTTTCATAGGTTCGCAGTGCAAGGGGTCAGGATATTGGCCGCTCATCTGATTCCTCGTCTGTCACAAAAATGCTCATCACAATAGTCGTAATATTCTACACCACGAATTTGCTGAGTTACTTCATTATTTTTTCAGATATTTTGAATGCCAAGGAAATACATTTTTTCTCTACCGTTCCACTCCTCGTGAATTCATCTGTGAATTTTATTGTGTATTGTGTCATGGGGCAAAAATTCAGGGCAGAATTTGTGAAGATGTGGAGGGAATGGCTTCAATGCATTTGCTGCCGAAATAGGAACAGGGAGATTGCCAATTCCAGAATTCCGACTAATGAGTTGAACGCTGAAACAAATGTGTAAGACTGACAAGGGAACCTTTTCACATGTTGGTGGGGCCCAGACCCGACATATATGTAAGACTGACAAGGGAACCTTTTCACATGTTGGTGGGGCCCAGACCCGATATATTTTTTATACGTTTATTAGGGTCCCCAGATATGGAATAAGTCAAAACTTGCCTATTGAATTCACAAATTTTTGAAATATAAATTTTTGAAATTTTGGTAAAATTTTTTCAAATTCGCTTCTTTAAAAATTAAATATTTATGGGTTAAATCCCATGCTGGTTTTTCCATTTCACATTTCGGCATATTTTTGTCGTCTTTAGGTAAGGTATAGGAAAGTATCAAAATTCATCAAAGTCGAATAGTCCATCAAATTTGTAGTATTCTTCTGCAAATGTTCATACTTGGTTCGACTCATTTGGATAAAGCTGATTTTTCATCAACTTCATGCAAGAGCATTGGAGCAAGGCCTTGACAAAGAAATGATGAAAAATCAGCTTTATTCAAATGAATCGAACCAGGTATGAAAATTTGCAGAAAAATACTACAAATTTGATGGACTCATCGAATTTGATGAATTTTGATATTTTCCTATACTTTACCTATAGACGACAAAAATATGCCGAAATGCTAAATGGAAAAATCGGCATGGGATTTAACCCATGAAAATTTAATTTTTAAAGGGGGGACGATAGAAAAAAATTTACCAAAATTTCAAAAATTTATATTTCAAAAATTTGTGATTTCAACAGGCAAATTTTTACTTATTCCATGTCTGGGGACCCTAATGAACGTACACGTATAAAAAATATGTCGTGTCTGGGCCCGACCAACATGTGAAAAGATTCCCTTGTGAGTGATGTGTAGGACAAGGAATAAGTTTATAGCACGTTACAAGAATAAATTTATATACAGAGTGGCCCAAAAGTAACCGTAAATCGCAAATAACTTTTGCTTGGATCCGAATTTTAAAACAGAGATTGCCATCTTCCTGGTTTGATTTTTCTGCAAATTCTGATGTACCGTTTGTGCAGATAGAAATTTTATCAATGTTTGATTTCCCAAGACTGCCCCCTTCTCTGATACTAAAATTGTGAAAAACATGTTTTCTAAAAGTTGATTTTTTCAATTCCTACCGCGGGCGCACCGGCCACTACTCATACTTGAGAAGTCGTCATGAAAACTCTAAATCGCACGCTGATTCCAATGGCTAGCTAGGGTTTTTAAAATTTCGCGTCACATAGAAGTTTTTTGGCATTTACGGCTACTTTTGGGCCGTAATGAAACTTAATAATTTTGATTTTGACTGTCCTTATTAGCATGAACCAAAATAGGGTGAGATTTAAAAAGATATACTAATTTCTCATTTTCAATGTAAAAATTTTAACGTCAGAAGTCACATTTCAAAGTATAAACTAATATTCATACTAGATTGTTCTGCTATTAATAGTTTTCTTTGTTTTTCAATAATAATAAATCGGTTTGAAGAGAAGTTTTGAGCACTTGCGTAGGAATCCCTAAGATTTCTCAAAATTGCGAGTACTTCATGCAACTAATCATTAGTATATACAGGGGTGGCTCTGCCTTCTTGACAATGCCTATGACTCTGAAATATATTAAAATTGAACCATAGCATCAAATCATTCTATACTATTTTAAAGCTGTAATATAAAACAAATCTTACATATATTTAGTGTCCCAATTTCCTGACATCCCACTTAATTGTATAGTTCTCATAATCTGTAGAGCCAAAGTCCAGAAACCCGTATATGACCAAAATTACGTAAAATATTTTGATGATATTGATTACAGGTTGTCCCAAATGTAACCAGAGATTTCAAATTATTTTTGGCTGGATGAGAATTTTAAAAATTCGAGATAGCCATTTGTATTAGCATTCGATTAAGAGTTTTTCTACTGCGAGCTCAAATCCGTGCAATGCACGGTCCGCGCGCGCTAATGCAAAGAATACTGTAAAAGGAGCTTTTTCCACCAAGTTACAGAAGCTCATCCTTACTTATATTAAACTTTCAAAACACAGCGAAATTGTAAATTAATAGCACAAGAACAACAAAAAACTCGATTATAAGGTGTTAAAATTTTTTACATGAAAATACTGCTCTACAAAATGCTTCCGTTTTCAGTCTTCTTTGCATTAGCGCGCGCGTTCTACACAACGCGCCGAGCTGAACTAGCGCCAGAAAGACTCTAATTCGCACGCTGACTTGAATAGCTATCTCAGATTTTTAAAATTCC
>WJEZ01002954.1:0-11959 GCA_009869925.1 Thalassaphorura encarpata
TTTCTAATAATATGAAAATTTAAATTAAATTAATGTAAAAGCACATATAATTATTTTATTTTTAAGGATGTGGAGAAATCTAACGTTGAGTGCTCCTTCGTCTGCAAAGGAATATGTCGTTTGGGAATACCCGATTCGTGAGATGTACATTCATATTCATTCTGTTATTGAAAAAACTGGGCTCCTTTCCAATTTTTCAGAAGGGTTGAACAAAGTACGGTCGAATTAATTGACAGTTGATTAAACTAAACTAAATTGATAAATTTTGACCTTATAGGCAATGGGCGATGAATATTTTGCATTCATTCATGATGCAGCTCAAACAAGATACGAAGTTTTTAGAAATTGCAATTTGACAATTATTGGAGAAGCATTTGCTGAAAGTCCGTATGCAATAGCCGTGGCCCAAGGAAATCCATTACAGGATGATATATCAATGGCAATTTTGGAATTACAAACGAATCGATTTTTTGAAACACTTTCTTCGAATTATTGGACTTCTACTTGTCCAAATCTTGGAGAAGGAGAAAGTGATGGGATTTCTCTGGAGAGTTTGGGCGGTGTTTTTATTGCTACAATTATTGGTTTGTTCATTTCGTTTCTAATTGTTTCTTTAATGACTTTGACCTTTAATATAAACTTTGACTTTAGGTCTCGGAATTGCCTTCATTTCTCTGGCGATTGAAGTATTTACTACGGCAAGGGCTAGGAGAAAGGCAAAAATTGAAGCAGACAACATGATCAAACCAAAATTTATTGGCCCAATGGATTTTTATGGCACAACTAAAAAAGCCGAAGCTTTTCGCAAAGGAGCATTCCTTCCTGAAGTCATCAACTAAAGATTATGCATAGTAGCATAGTATACTCTGAGCATAGCGGAATCAGATAACAAAATTTTAAGTAGAAGCTAGTAATTATTTAATCCTCAAAACTAATTACAGGGCGCATCAAGTCGAGAAAATACTGGAAATTAAAGGAGAATATATACATAAGGTTTAATTAATGAATGTAATTATACAATAATAAAATAAAAATCAGTTAGAAATCAGACCAGCGTAATGCCTACTTCGTGTGATTACCTGGAGTTCTTCAAATATTACTTAAGCATTCAAAATATCCTTGTCAATTAGTTAAATAGTTATTAACACCAGTTCTTTCTAAATTAGTCAATTTATGTAATTCGTTTTTTTCTCTTTGCTCTATTTCTCAGTTTACCCCACTAGACAAGCCGATTAAAACTTTCCAGAGGGAAATTTAAATCTTTGTGTCCAACATCGTGGTCGAAATTGGTCAAAATAAAAAGCACGAGTGATTTTTGTGTAGGCTGATTTGCTAATTTATTTTTAAAAATTAATTAGCAGAAGACTTAATTAAAGGCTATTTGCAACAAAATGGGGAAAAAGTCATGGGTAAGTTGTAGTATGCTATTGAAAAAATCGGACTCATTGTGTGTCAAGAAAATAATTTTTCATTGCTTGATGTTCCTCTGTTTAGATTCAGAGACGAAAGAATCATCAAAAGAAAGGTGAAGGTAGTGAAACGAATGAGAAAGGAGTTCGGAAGAATTATGAGGACATACCAAAGGAAAATGAAAACTTTGAGAAATACTACAAGGTATTACCATTATTGTGTAGAGTAAGAGTAGATTTAGTTACAACTTCAACGTAATCTGTATAAAAATAATGGTTTCTTTTCCTACAGTTACAAGGCATTTGTCCAGAGTCCGAATGGGGTGATTTTATGAAGTCACTAAGAACGGGTCTTCCAGCTACTTTTCGGATTACGGGCTCCAGAGGTCAAGCCAAGGCACTACCTTCACGTAATTGAATCGAAATTGATTGAGGGTTTGACTAACGTTGAGGAAACCAATGAGGAAGATCTTGTTAAACCTTTTCCTTTGCCTTGGTAAGTTTTCAAATTAAGACAAAAATCACTATGAACGCAATCCTAATTCCATTTTCTTATAATCTAATCTAAGGTATCCTGAAAAATTGGCTTGGCAAATGAATTTGACACGAAAGGACATACGCAGATGTGAGGCCAATTTCAGGCTTCACAATTTTTTGATAACCGAGACTGAAAGTGGAAATATCAGTCGACAGGAAGCCGTGAGCATGATTCCTCCAATTGTGTTAAATGTTGAATCACATCATAAGGTATTTGCAATGCAATATTAATTTAAATACTTTGCTATGTATGTTAATTTGTGTTATTCACCTAGGTCTTGGACATGTGTGCTGCTCCTGGATCAAAAACTGCACAAATCATTGAAACTCTTCACAGCAAACAACAAGGTCTCCCAGAGGGATTTTTAGTTGCAAATGATATGGACAACAAGAGGTGCTACATGTTGGTTCATCAAGCCAAACGTTTACAAAGCCCTGCATTCATCATTACCAATCATGATGCGTCCATTTATCCGGATTTATTTCTGCCTGATGAAGGTAATTTTGTTAAAGTTGGCATTTTTTGCTTGCCTTATCTTAAAAATTTTGTGCAAATTTTTTTGCTAGACAGCTTTGAACAAGAAGGTTCTCAAATTTGATCGTGTATTGTGCGACGTTCCCTGCTCTGGTGATGGAACCATGCGAAAAAATGTGGATGTTTGGAAAAAGTGGACACCTTCTAATGCACTATTTCTTCATCAGTAAGTTTTTTAAAAATTAAAGACAAGGAAATTTAATAAATTACTTATTTTTTGAAGGACACAATACCTTATCTTAAAAAGAGGGCTTGAACTATTAGAAGTTGGCGGAGAACTTGTTTACTCAACATGTTCTCTAAATCCTATTGAGAATGAAGCTGTAATTCATCGTGTTTTGAAGGAGTATGATGGTCTAATTGAACTCAAGGATATTGACATGCCAAATCTAAAGTATTCAGTTGGACTGACCAAGTGGCAGCCATGTGGGCCAGATATTGTTCCTTATACAAGTATGCAAGATGTTCCTCAAATCTGGAAGAGTCTGATTCGTGATCATCATTTCCCGCCAACTCAAGAAAATTGTTCAAAGTTCAATTTACAAAAATGGTATGAAGATTTTCTATTTTCTTTCTCTTCATTTAACCGAAAAGAATTATTTTTGTTAGTGTTAGAGTCCTTCCACATCAACAAGATACTGGTGGGTTTTTCATAGCTCGTCTTGGTAAACTCAAGGTCCTTCCACATGAGAATGATCGCGGTGACCAATCCATTGGAACTGGAAATTGTAAACCACCGGCAGCCAAATCTCGGAGGCTTCAAGGAATATAAAGAAGATCCTTATGTCTTCATGAATCCCAGTGACCCTGTATGGGCTCCAATTAGGTCAGTATGGAAAATTTTATATTTAATACTTTTTCTTTGTTGTCATTGTCATTTATTTTACAGGGAGTTTTATGGCCTGGATGAGTCTCTGGATAGCACCAATTTTCTCACACGATCATTAGAAGGAAAGAAGAAAAACATTTACTTTGCTACTCCTTTTGTTAAAAAAGTCGTTGCTAACAATGAGGGCAATATTAAGGTTCGCTTTTCAGAAAATTTAATTATTTTTTGAATCATTGACTAGTTTTTTGTACGCAGATTGTGAATACTGGAATCAAAACATTTGCAAGAGCAGATAACAAATGGACTCCATGTGATTTTCGCCTAGCTCAGGAGGTAAGATTTTTAGAAAAAAAATCTAGTTGCTTATATTTTATATGTGAATTTCATCCAGGGCCTGCAATCACTTCTTCCATTCATCCACGGTAGAACGATTAGAGTTTCAAGAGAAGACCTGATTATCCTATTATTGAATGATGAAGAAAATACACCTCCTACTGTCACTTCTCTTTCTCCATCTGCACAAGAACAATTGGAAAATGTTGAGAGAGGAAGTTTGGTTGTAATTATGGAGAGTCCAGGAATAGATGGTGGTCCTCCAGTGAGAATTGAGTTGATTGGTTGGAGAGGACATACATCATTAAGAGCTTATGTTGGGCTCAATGAACGAGTTCATTATTTGTTGCTTTGTGGTGGAGATGTGTCAAAATTTCGTAAGTTATTACATAATGTAATAAATATGAAACATTTAACGTTATATTATTTTTTCAGAGAAAAACAAGTTCCAAGTTCAACCTGAAACATCAGAAGCAGCGGCCGCCCAAGCTGTGAACCCAGAACCAGAACCGGAAGAAGTTGAAACTGTTTCATAAGTTTTACGTTACGACCATCAGAATATAATTATTACAATTTTTTATGTCAACGTTACATTATAACGTTACATCCTACACTGTTTATAAATTCACATTGCATTTATTGGGGCTATTTCTTATATTAGTGAAGAAATAAACATTCAAGAGTAATTTGGCTTAAACTTTGGATTTCATATAATTACGTAGTATGTCATAATTTTAGTTTCCATATTTAGTAAGGGCTTTTGTAGCTCCCACACACAGAGTTTCATCATTTTATCATCGTTCATCTTCTTCACGAATAATCCCTAGTCCATACCCAATCTGCTTGACTGTACTGATTACTTCTTCTTGCACCAAATTGAAACTCATTGCCAGAAGAGAAATTCCAAATAGCAAATACAAGCTACAAAGTGCAATGCTGATCTGGGGGATTAAAAAATACCCTAGTCCATACCCAATTTGCTTGACTGTACTGATTACTTCTTCTTGCACCAAATTGAAACTCATTGCCAGAAGAGAAATTCCAAATAGCAAATACAAGCTACAAAGTGCAATGCTGATCTGGGGGATTAAAAAATTAAAATATGTATCCTGTCATTTTAATCTCTGAGCTTTTTCCTTACTTCAACATCAGTTTTGACATTTTGTGCAGGAACAAAATCTCCAAATCCAATCGTTGTGAGTGTAGTAAAACAAAAATAAGCTGAATCAAGAAAAGGCCATTCTTCCCAATTTGAAAATAGAGCAGCTCCGCCAAGAATATAACTGACAACTAGGAAAACAGCATAACCAAATGGGCACGGGTCTTTTTTGGACGTCTTCGTAGGAATAATCTTCTTCAGCGGTCAAATATTCATCGTCCGCAATGACCTGCGAATATTTTACATGAGTACTAGACGTGTGTCACTTTTAAAAAGAATTCTTACTTGTCTGACAAATGGTTCCACACGTTCCCGATCACCCCTGTAAAGTTTTCCTTTGATATCATTTCCTGGAGCATCTTCGGCATATTTGTTATATAAAATTGACAGTTGTTGTGTCGTCGTTCTCGTCGGGCTAAAAGCGATTGTTCTTGGGTCCATTGATTTGACTGATGTTGGCTGAATCATATTTTCATTGCGTTACATAATAATTTTCTCATTTTACAAGTTTTACCCGCGATCTTGTCGTTGACGTTGGTGGTTCAGGTGCTAGCTGCTGTTGGGATCTGTAAGTTACTGGCCTTCCTACAGTTGCTGATTTACTTGAATATCTTTTTGTAGAATCATGTCGAGTTATTTTTCTAAAATCTTCTTGAGAATGAACCCTCCTGTCAAAAATAACAGGTATTTATCTACTTTTTTCATCTGGGATTTTCATTTGCCTTACCTTGGAGGTGGGTCTGGCCTTAATGAAATTGGATTCTCAGACATGGCAGACTCAATAGATATTTGTGAAGCTTTTTCCGTCGAACGTCTCACAGATCTTCGAGGAATTCTTCCTGATCTAATAATGCCAAAGAGAATAAAATTTATATGCGCTTCTATTATTTTCTTCTAAAAATGACTGACCCTTGCCTAGCCGAACTCCGAAAACTTCGTGCTGGCGAATTGCCTGTACGAATTGGTGGTCGAACATTTCTTGGCTGACGATAACACACGTAGCAACATATCTACTCATAAATTCTGTCAATTTCGCTCGAATTCTATATATTTCATTATGCCTTACCTTCCAATACAAAAATCGAAATGCTGTGGCCATGAAGTCACCAATATGTGAGAGACATAAGAGCATAAGTGGGATTCCCAGGATTGCATAAAATATTGTGACAATTTTCCCCCAATCTTGTAAATCAATTACTTTAGTCATGTTTTACAGCCATTTTATATACATTTACATCATACTAACCCGTTTTTGGAGTCATGTGTCCAAATCCTTTAAAAAAATGAATAAAGGTTTAGTTAAAAGCCCAAATTTATGTGCATTTCTGACGAAGGACATTCAGAATCTAAAATTTTTATGCAAGTCCTTGGTTAACAACCTCGCCTAAGTATTTCATATATGCAACGCAATGCAAATGCATAAAATTTGCATTTGTGGCAATGTCAAATAACAAGAATTAGCATAATGTCAAAAGCCTTAGCCGACGCCGACGCTTATAAGCTAAATTGGCTCATACCGGTATGCATGGTCATTCCTTTACAAAAATTAAATTAAAACCCGAAGGCTGGTCATGACGCCAACTTATGCTTTACAACTTTCTCTTTGGCCAAATCGGGCTTCTTGAGAATTGTATTAAATCCCCTCAAAAGGAGCAAAGGAGGTGTTGGCAGTTTTTCTTAATGACCCCTTGACCTATTATATAGAGTGCCGTGCATCGTGCAGCCGTGTAAGCAATTGGGGTGAGGTGAATCGTTCCTTTTATTTTCATGATTGCGAGTTGCGAATAACCTTTGTTTTGCGTATGTGTTATGTTATGATGCCAGGAAACTAATCTTCACCCAAGCGAGCACTGTACATTTACACACACAACAATCTTAATCTTATGGTGGTTAGTTAATAATAATTACAAATGTACCTGTACCTGTACATGTACTACGCAACACTTGCACTATATTATGCACAACCAGAGACAGAATTGCACAACTATAATTTTATGTGTAAATTCTATAGCATAGCAGCAAAGCAGGCAAGGAAGCCTTTGCCTACTTCATTTATCTTTACTTGCTTGTGAAGTGCACACTTGCTATTAATTTTGTTATTAGTTTTCATTGTTATTCAGAACAGATCAGTTCAGATGGTCTGGGTTTGACTGATTTTAGTTTAATTTATTGGACATCAAAATGACTGCAATGTTTTCTCCGGTGTCTTTTCTATTATTACTGTCCTGTGCGTTTTTTGGGATTGTGTTTGCTGAAACTGAATGGGTTTGGAGTAAAAATCAAAGTCCACATATCAGTGCTTCGAGTGGGGGTAAAAATAATCAAAATAATTTTGGAGGAAGTTCATCATCATTCCCGGAATCTCCGTCTAGGCGTAAGTTTACACAAAATGCTTCATGTAATGTAGCCAAAACTTTATACAATGGATTGACAATAAATCCTTTAGTTTGTATTATATCACCTCAATTTTCAAGAAAAATGATGAGTTTAGAAAATTCACTGTACCACATTATACATTTTTGCATTTTTTATGCTCATTAATGGAAATATGTGAAAAAATTCAATGATCTCGGGGGAATGTGAGAATCAGCTGTCATATTAATATGGCAATCCATAATCTGCTGATAATTTATGAGATTTCACCTTGGACTACAACTTGGGTTAATTATAAAGAGATTAGAGTCATTAAAACTCAAATTCAATACATTGTTGTTCACACTTGGGCAGCTAAGTTGAAATCCTCATGTGCGTTTTGCACTTGATGTTATATGTCTTTGTTAAACTTTCGATTTGAAGGTCCAATTCTAATCCTAGCCTTGCCAAAGTTAGTGAAATTATCTAAACACAACACTATGATTTTTGCAGCATCTTCACAGTCCAACTTTCAAAATAATAATTTGAACAACAATGGGAATTTGCCAGCTGGGTCAATCCGAGTGGTCAACAGCCAACCCGAAGCACGTTTAATTCCTGGAGCCGTGAATTTTATAACGAATGCCTTGCAAGGTGGATCAGGAGGTGGAGGAGGTGGTGGAGGTGGTATTGGCGGTGGAAATGGTCTCAGTAAGTAAAATATCTTAAATTAGTTCTACGTCCCTATAACAAGTCATTAAATTATGCAGTAAGCGTTGGAGGTGGACTCCTGAGCTCAATTCTATCGAATGGNGTCATTAAATTATACAGTAAGCGTTGGAGGTGGACTCCTAAGCTCAATTCTGTCGAATGGTCCTCAAATTGCAAGTTCTGCTTTGAGTTTTTTACTTGGAAGGCAACCAAGTAACAGCAATGGAAATAACAATGGAAATGGAATCACAACGCTTCCAGCTAATGTTCCATCAATTCCAACACTTAACCCAGGCAATGGTGGAGGCGGTAGCGGTTTCCCTTCCAGTGGAATTTCCTCAAATTCAGGAAATTGTCGATGCATTAATTTAAACCAATGTTTCCTTCCAAGTCGTCCAGGGGTAAGTCGATATCAAACTCATATTAATAATTTTTAATTAATTAATATTAATTTAATGCAATTAGGGTTCTTGTGACGGTGGAAACATAATGTGCTGTCAGACATCGTCTGACACCAGAGCAATTTTGGGCGATTCCTCATCATTATCAAATTCAGTAAATCCAACAAGATCCGTGAGAACACCATTGGACGTTCGGGTTGGACTAATAGAAAATATTTATAGAGGAACTTCAACTATTATAGATGATGCTCTAGATTTAGCACTACAGCGATTTTTGACAGACGAAGATAAGCAGAAGCTAGCAACAAGAGTTTCAAATTATGGCTAAATTTGTCGCTGTGTCCAGTACAAGAACAAAACAAGGATTAACTTATTTAATTTAACTTGAGCTTTTTTAATTAGTAATTTATATTTTAGACCCTTCTGTTTTGTGTACGTACGCGTACTTTACTTGGCTCTCTTTTATCATGAGTAATTTATATTGCCAATAAATAAATAACCNTACTTGGCTCTCTTTTATCACATGTAATTTATGTTGCCAATAAATAAATAACCCAGAAATTATAACTATGAAAAATCAAGAACCAACAAGATTACTCACCTATCGTCGTAATCACAACAATTGAATAAAATAATGCCCCAGAAAAAGTCCATTGTTGAGTTTCAAGACTCTCATTCCCATCCCAGCCACCTTGTTTCATTAATCGAATCAATTCCGTCTCAAAATCCTAAGAAATATTTGAAAACTTAATTAATAATGGGCCAGTGCAATTAATTACACCGGCGTTTTTTACCTCTAGCCTCGTAACAGCATTTGCATGCCATTCTGCAGGATTTATAAAACTACTTTCTTGAGTCATTTTCCATAAATAATTTGAAACTTCTTCTCGGACATTACTCATGTTTCTTTTAACCTGGAATTTGAACATGAAGAAGTTAAATTACATCCAATCATCACGGAATTTTTTGGTTACATCTGGCCTGGATGAAAAAAATCGCTTGAAGCTTGACTTGACTTGACTTTCAGCTTCACTGAATTTGTGTGCGGAAAGACAAGGTTCTAGAAAATTGGTTGAGACAGAATTCCTCCCAAAATGACACTTGGAAAAGTATGTTGCACTTACTTACACTTACGAATACATTTTTGGCAATACTCCCAATCTTTCATCGTTAATCCAGACGATTGGTTGTGTAAATATTTATTTACATTTTTCATTACACCCCTTTAGCTTGAAAACTACAAATCTATTGATTTATTTATCAGTGAATTATTGTCACTTTGCATGTAACGTCGACTGACTGGAGCCATTGTATTTTAAAACTATTTTCAGATAATTTTCAGGCTTTCTCAGAATATTTTGGCTGAAAAGTAGTTTTTTTAGCTTTGGCTTAAAAATTCTGAAAGTATTTGCGAGTAATGAAAATTGAATTTGACCTTTATCTGGACAAAATTAAACATAAACACTAGCCTAAAAAGTCAATTTATAAAATTAGCAAAAGAAATAGGAAAATGTGGATAAAATATTAAAAACTGGATTAAACGAGTAAAATATTAAGAAAAGAGAGTGAAAGGGAGTATGGCTTAAACATAGCATGGACAGGCGTACGCATAAAACATGAGTTAATCCAATTATAACGGTTGCATTCCAACCAAGGGAGTCGGGTCGGGACTTGACTTATCTTAATTCGTTTCATTTCCAGGAATTTTACTACCCTTACTACAGGTCCACGAATGGGGATTAAAACGGTAAAAGTTGTGCCCTAGCCCTAGCTTCCATTTCCGGGGTTTCCCCAAATTCCTTCTCATTCAGAACCGTATGACATACGTCATAAGCTTTAAGCTGTCCATGCTATGTCATTGTCATCCAATATTGTTATATCTCGAAAACGCTTGTCTCGATTTTGGAAATTCAAACACTCACAGAATCAGAAAAAATAGACGGATATTAGTGGCATCTATTGGATCAAGGATAATGTCGAATTAATCGTTAATTAATTAATGTAAAACCTTAGTTATTTTCTCAATTAATATAAATATTTCATAAAATTAAGCGTCTAAATCGGACTATTGAATAAATCATCCGTGAATACAGAATAATACCCGTCTGGTGTACCTTGAAACAATTTTAGGGTACTCTTTGACATCATTTGGCCTGAAAGTGTCTAAATCGACACATTTCAAGAATTTTATATAAAAAAAACGAAATTATTTAGTCGGGATGGGGTAAATCGTCATGCCATATAGATATCGACCATTCACCCAATATTTTTAACGTTTTTGGCTATCATTTACGAAAATCTGTCCGGCAGCCTCGGAGAAACTGTGACGGACAGACAGGACCTAAATTTTATGTGAATGGCTGTAGGAATTAGCCAAGAAATTTTTCCTAAATATAAAATCGTTAAGGAATACTCACGTCAAGTTCATGTTCTCGTTCAAGACGTTCAAACGTGACAGCTCCAAGAAGACAATATGCAACAACGAGTGAAATGAGTCCAACATGAGAAAGTAGAAAAGTTGTCAATCGACGACATCCAAGTAAACAAACCCAACAACGATTTCTGTCTTCTTCGTCCGAACTTCCTTCAATTTCCATTTCAAGCACTTCCATGATTTGAGTCAGAAACACTATAAATTGAATTTAAAATTAAAATTCCACTAAAAGTCCATTTTGCCCTAGTAGAAGACAATATGCAACAACGAGTGAAATGAGTCCAACATGAGAAAGTAGAAAAGTTGTCAATCGACGACATCCAAGTAAACAAACCCAACAACGATTTCTATCTTCTTCGTCCGAACTTCCTTCAATTTCCATTTCAAGCACTTCCATGATTTGAGTCAGAAACACTATAAATTGAATTTAAATTTAAAATTCCACTAAAAGCCCATTTTGCCCTAGTCAGATTATTCGCACTCGCACGTAATGTAGCGTAATGAATAAATGTTTTGAGTAAATGAGCTAATATTGGACATTAGGTATGTTTGCACCTTGTTAGGATGTGGTTGTAAAGAAAAAATAAACAAAGCGGCTTTGACTTTGTCTTACTCCAAGGCTATAGCAAAGCATAGCACCAAAAAAGTTTCAAACGAGGATGACGACTGGATTATGTCTGCCTCTGCCTACCAACTGACTCAAGTCAAGACCGAAACTCCAATATTCTGTTCATCAAGAATTGGAAAAGCAATAAATAAACCCAAAGGACTAAAATACCTCTTTACTACCGACGCCCGTTTTACGTTACGACATGCTTTGCAACTTTTAGCCAAAAAGTGAGCACGCTGACATGAAAGATTGGACCAACTATCTATGAAATGACGGAAATCGGAAAAGCGACTAAAGTATCAAAATGAATCAAAGTTTTAAATAGAACCTTATGAATTTCCCCATCATCTGTCCTCTTTATGAATGTAACCACATGTCGAAGGTTATTTTTGTTCCGGTAAGATTCCATTAAAATTAATACATTTTGAGAATACGAAAGGAAATCATAACTAATGAGAATTACACGAGAATAAAATTGATGAAATGAAATATAGCGTAATCTTCATATTTTTAAAGAAATATTCTCTCAGAATTTCATTTATCTATTACAGGTTTGGCATTACAGTAACAGTCATTACAATTTATTGAATTGAAAGAAATTGATCGTCTCTTACAGCCAATAACTTTTTCTGTAACCAGATTTCATTTC
>WJEZ01002955.1:0-11956 GCA_009869925.1 Thalassaphorura encarpata
CTTGACGGACTGACTGACGACGACGGAGTTGCTGAATCAGTCAGAGTTAATCACCCATCATTCCATTTCAACTCTAGCTGTTCCTATTTCTTATTTTTGTCGGCTAAGGGAAAGTTAGGACGCTGTGCTGGAGCCAAAAGCCATATTTTATTCGAATCACTATCAGTTATGGCTGTGATCTGGAGCAAGAGTCATTGAATTAAAATCTTTGTACCCTGTCTATAGGCTCTGCACTGATACAAAATCAGAATTACACCATAAAATCGAAATGTCAGAATATCTATACCCACACCCGCAAACACAAAATATGTTCAGAGAGGTTATTTTGAGAAATTATGGAATTAAGTTTTAGCTAATACACTAAATATTTGTCATTTTTTAATTTATAGACACTCTACAAACCAGCCCCATTTTCAGATGAACATGATGCCAGGATTGAAAGGGAAAAAGTCAACTACGATCTCAAGATCTCGCTTGAACAAGCGAGAGCTAATGCTGGTACGGTAAAATTAATTTCTTGACTAATTTGTCATCTGGCCAATTTTAATTTTGGTTTATTTTTTAGCTCCCCGTCCAATCAGGATTTATGCTGACGGGATATACGACCTTTTTCATCAGGGACATTCTCGTCAATTAATGCAAGCAAAAAATCTATTCCCGAACATCTACCTCATTGTTGGGGGTAAGCTTTAATTTTATATCTAAATGTTAAAGATCTGAGCATTTTTATACTAAATTTACTCTCGGATCAGTTTGCAGTGATGCGATGACTCACTCCAAAAAAGGAAAAACTGTGATGAATGACACGGAGCGCTATGAGGCCGTACGTCATTGTCGCTACGTGGATGAAGTCCTTCGAGATGCCCCTTGGACCTATGATATGAGTTTTATTGAAAAATACAAAATAGATTTTGTAGCTCATGATGAAGAACCGTACATCACAGAATCAGGGGAAGATCTCTATGCTTTTCTCAAGGAGCGTGGAATGTTTGTCGCAACGAAACGTACAGAAGGAGTTTCTACATCTGATATTGTTGCCCGAATCGTAAAAGATTATGATTTGTACGTCCGAAGAAATTTGGCCCGTGGCTACTCTGCCAAAGACCTCAACGTGAGTTTTATCAAAGAAAAGAAATTTAAACTGCAAAATAAAATGCAAACATTGAAAGAAACGGGGAAACGTGTGCTGGATAATTTGGATGAGAAGAAAAGTGATATCATACATAAATGGGAAGACAAGTCAAGAGAATTTATTCATTCTTTTCTCCTTCTATTTGGAAGAGATGGGACGATTAGTCATATGTGGAACGAGTCTAGAGGAAGAATCCTTAAGGCACTGAGTCCACCAGGCACACCGAATGGTTCCAGTGCAAGTGAAGAGGAAGAAGATGGCGGAGAAATAACAACGTTAAAAATGCCCAGGAAGCAAAAGAGGAGAAGGTTAGAGACTAAAGACGACTATTCGGATGAGGATGAGGAAGATGAAGAAGCGGAAGAGGAGAAAGCAAATGGAAATGGAGTTCCAAAAATAAATGTAAGGTTAACCATGGCTGACAGAATCATTAACGCTAGACTAATTTTTTATTTTGACACTTGACAGGGTAGCAGCAGTACAACGATTCATTTCAACAAGAGCAAAGTGGTGAATGATGCCAAACCAAAATTAGTCAAGTAAGTCGAGTCGAGTCGAAGTCGACTGTCTTTCTGCTAGTTGTGCCCAAGATCCCTTCAAACTGAACGCAACTCATCTGATGGAAATTACCAAATGGCCGAAGTCGAAGCCAAACAGATTTTAGAAGATGCCCGAGACTTTTGCTAACATTAATATTATTTGATATTTCCTAATTCATATCTCTGATATTATTTCAGTTCTTATTAATTATAAATTTATGTGAAACCTATATTCATTTTTGGAATGAACAGGAATAATGTAAAAAGCAAAAAAAAGTCTTTTGGGCCTGCCTAGCTTGGCATTGTCTTGTCAGATAATAACTAAAAGTGCAATTTGCTGTATTAGCGTACCGAAATCATATTAAAGCTGCAGGTGGATTATATACATAATTTATAATATTAATGTTTATAATTTAATTTGTACATAATTGTACTTAAAATGGAAAATTACACACGAGAGTCTAATTAGCCTAAAAAGTAATAAACACACGTTAGGAAGAAAATTTAGTTGAGTAAATTGGGCACATGTTTTTTTTTATTTTTCTTGTTGTGCATCAATAAATAAAATTAAAAATTGATTTTATATAAAATTGAAGATTTTTTTTTGGTTTATTTTTTAAGCTAATTTTTTGGGCATTGAGAATCTGGTGCCTACCGCCGGCCGGGAAATTACGACGCCCGACCTTGGCTGGCTGACTTGACTCGCCGCGTTTCTGTTTTTGTCTGTGGGTGGATTTGAGAATTTGTTTGTTTTAACTTAAATTATTGTGACTAATTTACGTTACAAAATAATTAATAATTAATTATTAGTGATTATCATACTGCAGAAGAATGACAGACTCGGCAGAGTTTAGCCCACAGGAGCTTCAGACTCTTGCCAATACTGACAGGTTAGAAAAATCAAATTACTTTCAAACCTCTGTCAATTATTTTTACATTCATAATTTTGACTAATCAAAATGGATTTATAGTCGGCAATTCGGATTTGACACACCGGAGAACAAAAGGAACCGAGATTTAATAGTGCGGGTAAGAATTTTGTTAATATTACGGTTATAGATTGCAAAATTCGTATTCCAATTCTGTCAATGGACCAAATGGACAGGAAGGACGCACTTATTTATCACATTGATGTTTAATTATTATCGTCGATTTTTAAAATGGCATTTAATTTGGCATTAGGCGGTGGCTTATTTGGAACGATTGACAGTGGAATCTGCTACGGACCGAAAAATTAACGTGGAAACCAAAAACTTATTGTAAAATTGGACATTTCAATTTGTTGTTGGAGGACTATGCAAAGGGTATGTATTTATTATGAATTACAATCATATCATCGCTGTAATAGATCGTCATTCGTTCGTACAGAAGTTAAAATTCAAAATAAATGTCAATCTAGCGTATTTTTCAGTTTAGATAAATTGGTACTCATTGCTACTGTACTGTGCAGTTTTCTATTAACGAAAATGGATGAATCATTAATCAAATCGTGAACTTTCAGAACTCAATTAAACTTACTACATTATAACTAGATGAGTGCGTATTTTCTACGTGAAATTCCGAAACATTCAAAAGTATTATAGGATAAGAATAGTAATAGCAATAGAACAGCAGAAACCAAATGAGTTGTCAGAAATTGGATTTAGAAACTAGTGACCGACTAGTCGTATTAATAAAAGACATGATCGTTCGTAGTATATCGCAGTGTAATATTTGATAATGAAATGGGTTGCAATTATTTCGAAAACATTTCGCGATAACAATAAATTAAAAATCAAGGTACAGTCAGATATCACAAAGAATATCATTGTACCAACTTATTCGCGTTTCATGTTTCGTTTCAGCAAAATCAGCTTATGAAAAATATTACCAACAAATCAAGGAAACAGGATATTTCAAGGATTCACCATTCATGTATGGCCTGGGCCTCGTGTATTTCCACTACAATCAATACGATTGGTGAGTCTAAAATATTTTCACATTTTGCAGCGTGTTCGCAAGGGAAAAGCGAGTTTTTAGCTTGCGCTGAATTAAGATTTTTAGATTTTGCATCTCTGGGGTTCCGATGCTGTTTCTATTTAGTACGACATGCGAGATTTATCATAGAATACATTTTATCTGTTTTTGCATTCGGGTGTGAGTAATAGAGCATTATTTTTACATTTTACATTACAATGAATTTTCTAACAGTACTACTGATGTCGGAAATTGTGAATTGTAAGGAATACACTCCAGTTCTCATCATTTTAACATGAGCACGAATTCCAATTTCACCTTTCACCATGCATCATTAGCATCATCGAATTGACCGAATTTTCATATAAATCAGTACATTTGTATCGATATCTTAAGATTCGACCCTGGTTTTGATTCCTTAAAAAGTATTTCAATGAAGAAACCATCATAAATTATCATGAGGTAATAACCGTAGCACAATTTCAATTATTGGATGAGGTTGATACTTGATGTTAAGGAAGGGCAATGGTAATTTAGTCGCCGTATTTTTAATTAACATCAACGACCTCACGTACATCTGACTCTGACTTGACATTGACACAGAAATACACAAATAAGAAATCTGATATTCATCCTACTGCTCTGCTCTAAATTAATGAGTGTGTTTTTCCTTCCTTCCGTTTGTTGGTGGGTTCCTTTAATGTGTGCTGTGGGAAATGAACTTGACCTTTTCTTTATTTCTTATGCTCAAATGACATATGACAATAACAACGACCCAGGTCAGGACAGATTCGTCGTATCCTTTCCTTTTTCTCATTCTCATTCATGTCTTTATGAAATTGGAGCTGCTTCAATGCACAGCCAGTGAAGAACGTGATTAATGGATAAATAAGCATTTTTACACTGAATTTTGCCTGAGTCAGCCAGAAACTCTTAAGCTACTCTGCTAAACGAAGCTAATAGAAGGAATGTGACTTGATCTGTGTTGATTCTTATTAAGAGATTGCATTCCATTTGTCATACGCAAACTCACGCACGACAAACAATTCAGCCTTGCCTTACCCCTTTCTTTTTTCACTTTATTGCTACTACTACTATATTTTTTTTGTAGTCATATCATATTTTAGATGAGAATGCAGTGGACTATGGAGTAGACTGGGACGCCCGTTTATATAATGAGAAACAAAATTTAAAAGGCCTTAAGACAGTAGGCTATGGACATAGTAAATAGCAAGGCGAGCAAGATTATGTCATACATGCACACTCAACCCTTTCCCTCATTTTGAGCTGATGCTATTTGCTATGGCTATGCAGCAGCCTTACCATGCCATGCCATGAATGACCTCAATTAACTAAGCCAAGTTATCACATTTTGACAAGGGAAGGACCCCCATGCCCCCTCCTTTTCTAAAATGTGACAAGTAAAAAGAGTTGGTCAGACATCACATAGGTTCGTTCACCCTACCTTCCCCACCCCCAAAAGAATAGAATGGAATCCGGTGCGCGAGACTAGACGGCGGAAATGAACTCTTCTTCATCCTCACGCACTTCCCCCCTCGAGCCAGAAATGCCAGAATGCAGCAGCCACTAGGACCCCTCTTTCCCTTTCAATTTTTTAGGAAGAATATTGTAGTAGAGTTCTGTGCGAGTTGGGGGGTTCTCTTGTGCTCTGTGCAGGAGTTGCAGCAGCAGCACCCATTCTCAAATCCAAATCCAACACTCTTGACTACACCACTGCCTTAAGAGGAACTCGTCCTCCTCGTTCTCCGTACAAAATAAACCTTATTGCTACTTATACCCCATTGTGTTCAATAAAAATATACATCACGTTGCGTTACGTTACGTTACGTTACGTGCGTACTGCCCTGTCTTTTTAAAAAATAGAAAATAAATATTACACGACTAGTACAGTACAAAAGTGCATTGTGTTCAAAAGTTTGTTCGTTCTGGATAAGAAAAACAAGGCAAGGAGCTAGAGCTAAAAGCTAAAACTAAACCAAAGGGTTACAAATATACAAAATACAATAATACCCGGGAGTTTTCGCACGGCCTTGCCTTAGAATTTAAAGACAAATACAAGGTGAGAAATATTATTTTGCAGTAGGTTACGTTAAGTTTGTTCATAGTTAGAGGCAGTAGAGGCTGGCTGGTCTACAGATGGTTTTTGTGTATACTTTGTATCCGGGTGGGCATGTGCATACTCGGCTCGGCAAGCAAGTCTGCTGGTTACAGCCATCGGACGTCCGTAGTTCTTGTGACGTACGTTACGTAGAAGCTAAGCTAGAGGATTTGCTTCCTTTGCTTAGTTTTGTCTCTGTATCTATGTGTGTAGATTGTGGATGTAGACGTAGAGTGCGTGCGTACGTGCGTGTGCTGACGCTGCTGCTGCTGCTGACTGTGCCTGTGTGTGTATTAAAGGAAGATTTTGGTTTGGGATTGGGATGCAGAAAGTGCATTGAGAGTGCAGTGCTAGGAGATGAGATGAGATCGGGTCGAAACAGACGGAAGAAGGGGGATTTAAAAATGAAGGAACAGGACGGGAAATGGAAATAGGTTTGGTTTGGTTTTTGGTCCGGATCTGGATAGGGATAGAAAATACCAAGATGGGATGATGATGATGATGGGGTATGCTTTGTGTGATATCGATACTCCAGGCAGACCAAGACCAAGACCGGTTTTTATTCTTGGTCTTGGCTCAGATGCCAACGCATGGCATGGGCTTTGTTTAGGGAAAAACAAAAGATCCTTTCTTTGAGTAGTTGAGGTGATCCAGTAGCCAACAACTGCAACAGCAGGCAGGCAGATTGGGTTGTTGATGTTGATGAGTACTGTACGTCGTAAATCTCGGACGGAACGGATGAGTCAAGTCAATCGGGGGATTTGAACTTGAGAACGAGATGCGTTTGACCAGCGAATGCGAAAGAATCACCGTTTTTCAATTGACAGGTGTTGACTGTTGAGTTTAAAAAGCAAAGATCAACTCGAACGAATGATGGTCTGAATCGAACTAACTTACGACTTAACTTGTTATAAGATAAATTAAAAATTAATATTTCTTGGACGTTGAGACTGTATTTATCAGTAGGAGTTACAAAATGTGAAATCAGAGCTCGTCACTTGAAGGAAGGCATGTCACTGTCATTTTTGAGTTTTGTATGAGCCCTTATTTGTGCCCTACTCAGTCATTAGTGGGGTTGATGATCCGAATCGAAGAAGTATGAGTATTAAGTATCCAAGTACCTTTTTGTCTCGTATCCTCAGGCGAAGCAAAAGATATTGGGAAGACCCAGCTAAAGACGAAGGACCCATGATTTACAATGGGTGTCTTGTCTACTGTCTAGTGAAGTGATTTGATCCCTGTTTATTGTAAAAGTAGTAAATCGGAGTAGTCTTTTCTTTTGCATGTCTGTTCCGAGGTAGATTTCATCATTTTAGGGTTTACATTTACAATTACTGGCCAACTGGGCCCAGGGCTTCGTCTCGTCCTCAAGGGACCTTGCACTTGCACATCCTGTGTTTTTCGGTACTGGTGTTTAGTGCTTAGTGCTCAACAGATGTGTTCCTGTTCCGTTCTGTATACACACAATACCATGATGATGACTCTTCCCCTAATTTCTATTTTCTATTGCTGCTACACGCGGGCGGATCCGATGAAAATAATAATTATCCTGGTCCTTGGGGTGATCACGAAATGAGGAACGAATTACGTTCGTACGGTTATAATAGTTGGATTGGAACCTTGTTTTGTTTCGAGGACCCTTTTCAGATAAATAACCCCACGGTTTCATTTTCATTTCAACCGAATTTAAACCAAGTGTTCCGATAAGGATAAGGATAAATTAATTATTTTCCAAATTCAATTGGGATTTTAGTATAAGGAAAGGGATTGTGTTATCAAATGCAACGCCATTCAATTTTTTGTAATTACAATAAGAAATTGGAGATTTTCAGAAAGTTTTGAAACAAAAAGAAGGGTACTTCAAATAAGTGAATAATGTAATTTTTTCAAAAGTTGATAGCAAACAATATTGAAAATTAGTAAATTATGAGTATACAGTCTTGTTTACGATTTAGAAGGAACGCAAAGTAGAAATTCGGAAGTTAGTAAGCTTCGCTTCGGGTTTTTATTTATTAGGTTGCTTTTGCTACTGAATCCAACCCTAAAGTTTGGCTACGTGCGGATGAGGAAGGGCTTAATGGTGGTCGGTCGGTTTGCCAGGGTCAATCTTCTCAAATGCAATATAATATTGAGTGTTGAGCTGCGGAAGGGTCCCGTCCCGAGAGATGAGAAATAATAAATAGTCGAATGGGGAAATCGGGTAGGATCGAGAATCGGTTAGGGTTAGGAGGGGAAAGAAGAATACAACAATGAAAAATGTTCTATTCCATTGGACACACACAGTGTATATGGCTATGGCTAAGGCTCTGATTTTATTTCCCCGTTTATTGCGGAGCGGAGTGGCAAGGTTTTATTCTTTATTGTGTTGTGCAATCTAAACTGGACTGAAATGCTGCTAGATATAAAATCCGAGGGTCGGGTCAGCCAGTAACAATTTTATTGTGTTGTAAAAGAATACAGTGTAGTGTTCTTAGAAAAAGAAAATGCAAGTGTTTGGCGTACGAGTAAATTCAATTGGAGCATTTTTGGTATTTTGGTCTAAATTTCCGAACGTGAAAATGAAGGTAGGTCATGTAACTGTACTGTATGGGATGGATAAGGACTAAGGACCTCACCTGAGAGTTTGAGTCAAGTGCAAGTGCAGTAGTAGATTTAGGATGAAGATAAAGGTACTTAAGCTTAGGGTTAGCTGAGAAGGGTCTTTCTTTTCCTTCCTGTCTGACATATTGCTCAGGTCAGGGCAGGGGATGAGTGATGAGTTGTTTGATTGTAAAAGGAAGGAAAATGCCTTAGCTTGTTTAGACCTCCATGTAGTCTGAGTAATTTACAGTAAGGCTACTGGACTTGTTGACGGAGTTTTACTTCCAGGGAAAAAGGAATTTGTCAATTTTCCTTTCCTCCTTTTGTCTTGTCCCGTTTTATTTGCTTTTGCTTTGGTTGAAGTGGATAACCGAGGGTGAGGTACGACTGGCTTAAAAATATAATTGTCAAGGATCTCGCTGTCAGTTCATTTTGTGTTTGGAGGTTGGTTCGACTGGAAGCATTGCCATTTTATCTAGTTCGTTCATCAAAAAAATTATCATTGGCTGCGTCGCTGTGTGAGTGCCATTTGGTCTAGGATTTGCGTTTTGGCTTAGTGAATCTAGAGCAGAGCATTGAGTGAATTGACCTGGATTTTAGCTACTGATAGTATACCCAGACATAAGCTGCTGGAGTATGCATAAAGTTTGTCCATAGCAGAGCTAGAGCAGAGTTTACCATAAGTAGTAAGTGTAACGAATTTTAATCATAATTGCGTCATTTCATGGGTTAAACGTAAATGGGATGAGGGCAAAGGGTGATAACACTATCGCCTTGAGAGAAGAGGCCATACCGGCATCGGCATCCACATGTCAAATCAAAGGCCAAACTCAAGAGTGTGCGTAGCGGAAGGGTGCTACAGGATGGGATGAAATTTGATATTTTTAACGACTGAAGGATTTCCCTGGTGTAGAATTTTATGACTTTCTGTCGATTTCAAAGGTTAGGCTAGGGCTAATAATCTACTTGGCATAATCCTGTATTTTTGAATTTCTAATCCCGTTAGGGTTTACTTTTAGCATGAGTCAGATCTTTTTCTCATTTTTTGATATGATAATGTCAGTTTGGTATTTTTTAAGCAAATACCATTGTACTGTACTGTACTGTACTAGTTGAGGCTCTTGAGTCACCCTGACTTAACTGTGCTTTGTAGTTTTTTTGTGTTGAACAAATATTCCTGAGTCACCCTATGTAGGTCTGACTGAGATTGAGATTATGACTTTTATATTCTACAATAAATTGGTTCGGTTTTCCTAACGAGAATAATTACTGAGTGATATGGGGCACACACACAAGAGTTGATGAACCTCATTGAGATAAATATTGGTTAATGTTAATGTGTATTGAATTTGTTTGTAAAACCACAACCCGTGTGGAAGGGGTGTTTAATCTTATCTGTCATTAAGCAGACAGGCTATAAATGAGGTTATGTTCAGGAGTGTTGAAAGGGAAAACCTCAAAGGCAAATTTTTAACTCTATTTGGTTTTCGATTTCCTTCCTTTCAGGGCTAAGAAGCTTTTTCAAGAACTCTTATACTTGGACCCGTCCTTTTGTCGTTCGAACGAAGCCAATTTTCGCCTTGGAATAATTTCTAAAATACAAGGAGAGTTTTTGGAAAGTCTGAGATACTTTCGTCTTGTCCTCAACGATTCGGCCCCATGCTCAGTCCCGAAAACTCAAGTTCGTTTTCATATTGCTCACCTGCATGAAGTTTTTGGAAAGCCAAGGGCTGCAAAACAACTGTACGATGAGCTCTTGACCTATCCTGACATTTCTGTTAAGCTCAAGGCAGATATTTATAGACAATTGGGTAAGAAATTCTCAATATATATGCGTAAACATGAAATGGTTTGGTTAATTGGTTTTTAATTTTAGGTTGGATTCATCACTTGAACGAAGTATTAGGAGAAAAAGCAAATCGTGAGTCAACAGCTATTCACTGCCTCCAAAAATCCATCGAGTCTGAACCTCGCTCTGGTCAATCACTTTATTTTTTGGGACGTTGTTTTGCTGCAATCGCAAAAGTACATGACGCATTTTTAGCCTATAGAAATAGTGTTGATAAGTCTGAAGGAAAACGCAGATACTTGGTGCTCCATTGGGTAAGAATAAGAAATGATTTAAATTTGTATTTATATTTCATGAGAATTAAATGTTGAATTTTTTCATAGACTTTTGTACCAACAACAGAATCAACCGTTGGATGCTCTACAAGCTTACATCTGTGCCGTGCAGCTGGACAAATTCCACGTGGCTGCATGGACTAATTTGGGGATTTTATACGAAACTGTGAATCAACCTAAAGACTCACTGGCTTGCTTTGTGAATGCCACTGCCTCTCAAGGTCGTGGCACCATGAATCCAAATCTTAAAGAAAGAATTAAATTTCTTCAAAAAAATCTTGGAAGAGCCCCAAAATCTGAAACAGGGGTTAAACCACGTCAACTTCCAACGATTGATGAAGCTTGGAATCTTCCAATTTCGGCAGACATGGCTGCTCGAGCTCAAAATTTTAAATTCGAACCACTTCCAAAAAAATTTAAAGTTGAATCATATCGAAACTATTAAAGACGAGTAAGGCTAATGAATAATTTTAAAACTTTGCTTGGTTGTGTATAAAAATATTAATTTGGAATTTCTTTTTTCGCAGACCTCGTCGTAAAACTCCAAATCCAGATGAACAGCAATCAGCACCGTATTCTCCACCATTCTCACCCAATTTGTCTGACCAAGAACTGCAAGCCTGGCTCGGAGAAAAAAATTTACCAGAAGATCTTAATTTTGATGAATTAGATTTTGAATTTAATAATAATTTTAGAAGCACCTACAACGACTCAAGAACCACCTACTTCTGCGACTACTACTGCTGCTACTGCTTCACCAACTACGTTTAATATTAAAATGAAAGCAAAAGAACTTTTACAAGCAGTCAAAGGGATGGGTAGGAATGGGGTTCAGAATTGTAGCATCCTTGGAGATGGCCTAGCCCCACCTTCCGTACCTGAGTTACCCAAAGTAAGTTTAAATGTTAAAGTAAATTAAACAATTTTATTTATGAATTTTATTGTTGTTTTTTTAGGTTGCACTGACCCCAGATCAACTTCAACCTCAAACACCCTCAGTTTTAGTAGATAATAAAAAAGATGTGTTCTCTCCTCAACTCCAAGAATTTTGTTTACAACATCCAATCGCTGTAGTACGTGGGATGGCAGCAGCTCTCAAATTGGATTTGGGTTTATTTTCAACAAAAACATTAGTAGAGTCAAATCCTGATCATGGGATTGAAGTAAGGACGCAATACCAACAACCAAGTGATGAGAATTGGGTTGAAGGGGTTAGGTCTTGGAGTTGTCTGAGTAATCGAGCTCATATGAGTATCATCAGATATGCCCAATATCAGGCATCAAGTTTTCAAGAGAGTGTAAAGGTAATTAAAATGCTGCACAGGAGAAAAAATTATGAGTAGCAATTAATTTTTTCGTATTAAACTTTTCAGGAAGAGAACGAAAGAATAGAAAAGAATTCAGACTCAGATTCCAAGGATTCTCTCTCTAAAAAGAAAATGAAAAAAGCTCCAAAAATGTTAAAATTTGGAACAAATGTGGATTTGTCTGATGATAAAAAATGGA
>WJEZ01002956.1:0-11955 GCA_009869925.1 Thalassaphorura encarpata
ACCCTCCTCTTATTTCTGCACACCGTATAGCCCACGTTCCGTTCTCTTTAAAAACTTGTATAATTAATATAATCATAGACACGATTTAGTGTTGGCTTTAGCTGCAATAAATTAAATAGTAGTTTTTGGTTTGCATCAAAATATTTTTGGTATCGATATGTTGTTTAGCAAATTCTTAATGTTCGTCTTCAGCTAAATTTAGTGTCGTTTAATTAAGTTCAAATTCAAATATGTACACACGTCTGAGAATTTTTTCATTCCATTGTCACTCCATTCAATCTCGTTAACAATGAATGAGACGCCTTTTAGTTTTTCTCATGATTTGAGTGATGGAAACAGCCTAACGTCTAGAAGGTAAATGGATCCTCCTTTCCTTCATATCTGAACTGAACTGGATGATTGTACAATTCACCAGTCAATCCAGCATAGCAGTAAAAAAAGCATGAGAGCAGCGATCAGCGATCGTGATCGAATTTATTCAAAAATGACTCTTGTCTTGGGTGCGGTGAGGGTGCTGCTGGGAGTGGAGCAGAAGCTCCGTCAAATTTGATTGCATATTGCTCCTGAATGGCGATAGCATTGCATGCAAAAGCAAATGCTTCGTTCTCTCGCTCTATTATTTAAGAATTAGTGATTGATTGATTAGTGGGTAGTACCAGTCATGGGCTCTGCTCCTCTCTTCTCTTCTCTCCGACCGAGTCCGACGGCATATGCATTTAAAAAATTAAGATTGTGTTTTATTGTTTTCTTTTATTTATTGTTTATCAATATACTTTAATTTAGGAGGAGGTGCGGATTTTCTAATTACAGAGTCTGAGCAAATGAGATGAGCGAGCTAAGACGGCAGACGACGTTAGAATTGAGAGCATTCAAAGTAGGCGTTTAAGTTTCCGAGTGATGATATAATGCCAAATGTCATTCGGATTTAATGATGAATGATGTGGACGGGATGACTGTCAACAAGCAGGAGTTCGTCTTTTGTACTAATGAGACAGTCCATTCCAATGTATATATTAGGATGATATACCCTCGTTTCTCTTTTTACTTAGTGCCCCTTTAGGACTGTAGTGAAGAAGTTATCCGATTTTGACAGGTGTACTTGTCTTTTGATCACTCAGCAAAGATACTGTCACTCTTGTTTCCACGCCTTTCCAAGAATGGGAGAGGATGATAGAGGAAAACGATTTGGGCTTGATGTGAGGCTTAACCCTTAAGGATAGAATCGATTCAATTTTTTCAAGCTGAATTAACAGGAGAATTCAATATTTGTGTGTGAGGCTATAGGTATGCATAACATCTAAGTAAAATACTTACATCTTGAACTATTTTGTCCAAAATCTCCAGTAGGTACAGTTTACTAAGAAATATTTGCACAGGCTGCCTACTGATTTCATCTATTTTTAGAAGAATTCTCTTGGTATTTAATAAATGATATTTATTAACAGTTACTGAAGGAAACGGCTGTACAGGTCGTGAACCTATTAATGGACCCTTAGATTTTGACACCATTTCCCGGCGTTCGTCAGACCTATCTTAACTTATTTTAACAAACTCACCTTGTCAGCCAGTCAAAGTGAAATAAATGTGTGGCATACTACATGAAACTAAAATAAATGAGGAAAGCATGAACAGTTGTAGTGATTGTTAATTAGATATGGAATCGTTTTTAATTCTCTTTGACACGGGTTGGGTGAAACAAAGAATCTGGAATGGAAATAAAATGAAGCTTCAAGGCCAGGCAGGGAGACCGAATATTTACTTTCTACTTTTACTTCGCCTCCTTATCTATTTTCCATTCGTTTCTGTCCCGTTCGTCTGTCATGGAAGGAGGTGTAATCAATGAAACATCTTTCTATTTAATAAAAAACAACACCTCGACTCTTGTTTTAGTTTCCAAGTTTTCCAGGGGAGAATTTTTGGGCGTTGAAGAAGGTTGAAGTGGGAAAAAGATTTGTTTGTCTGATAAATTAAAAAAAAAGGTTGATAGAGTTCCTGCGACGCGACTAGGGACGTCCAATTCATTTGGTTCGAATTCACAAGGATTAATTTACTTAAAAGTCCATTTCGTGTTTTTTACACCGTTCGAGTTCGAATACCCTTCTACCCTATCGAACAAATTATGGTAGCAGCACCACAGACCCGAGCAAAGAAGTACGATCCAATCTTAATTTAATTAATTGCTCCTGCCTCGTTACAACTTACAACAAGTAGGCGTCGAGTGATAGGGAACCCGAGGTGGCTGTTCAATTGTAAATAGGGTTGATTACGATAGGCAAGAGCTCTGCCAGCACAACCAAAATTTAAATTGGTTGGTCTGAGATATAATCCGAGTCCGCCTGTTATGTAATTTAATTTTTCTCTTTCTTTCCTCCATCGAACTAATTAATAGTGTAATTCTTAATTAAAAGTATCATGCGAGGAAAAAGTGAAGTAGATTAGATGAGTACTATTAGTCGCTTGAAGCTCGGATTTAAATTCGAAGTTTGTAGTTTAAATTTCAAGACTGTTGTTAAGCTAATTAGTTTAACCGACAACGATGATAAAGAATAAGAGACTGTTGCACACTTCATCGCTTTCTCGGTAATTATCAAGTGTCAGTTATTAGGAAACCACGATGCCCGTGTCTGTGAACACTGATTAATGAGGCTGGTTAATTAATTCAAAAATTCGTTTCTACACACTTTGTTTGTCCTTTTAAATTTTTTAACTTTTATAACTTCAATTTTTAAATTCAAATGACTGGGAAAAATTATAATATGTTCGTAATTTTTACGATCTGTATCTATTTTCTTGCATTCAACTAACATTGTAAGTCAAATAGAATGTTGGAAGTAATGGTTGAGAAGGAAATGAAACTGAAACCAGAATTTGAAATGAACTTTGTAATCTAACTTATCATAATCACATCAAATCGATGGCCTGGCCGAGGCTATTCGTGCTGAACGGACAGCGACAGACAGTCCATGTTTTCCTTCAACGACTCACTATCCTAGCAAAATTTTGCGATTGCAAACGAAATGCAATGACGTGCAATCCATTTCTGCAGACAGGGCCGTTTTAATTGTGTGCCGGATGAAACTGATAAGCCCCTGTTAGATTCCTATCAACATGATTGTGGAAAATTAATGGAAAATCTTTCTCTACTCCTTTTTTGTTAGTAGAGATGACGGATGTATATTGTGCGTGGTGGTACTAGAATTATTGGCAGGACAGGACAGGGTTGAAGTTTCCTATTATCATTATATTATATCGTTATATTGTATGTATAGTTAGGCAGGAGGGCTAAAGTTAACTTTATAAACTACCTTATACCTGCCTGTCCTATGTGGAAATGTAACTAAAGGGTTAGTTGGAAGGATTTGGTTGATAAGCTCCTGTTCATGCAGATCTCTGAGCTTGATTAGCTTCATTCTATTCGACCAACCTATCGTTTTTCTCCCTTCTGCTTGCTTGCTTGCCTGCCTGCCATTCTATTGTTCCGTAATTCAACTGTCCATTTACTTCATTAGTTCCTATGGTTCTTATCGCAATTACTGTTACTGTATAGAGCACGTGCATATTTTCAGGTTCCTTGCATGTTTCCCGAGCCAAAGGATTGTATTTCATTTAAGTCTTGCGTGAAGGAAGGTGAAGTTATACGCTAGGACAGCCCATTGATTTTCCTATGTACCGAAAAAAAATAAGAAAGAAACCAGATCTTTATCACCTGCCAAAGAGATGACCTGCATATTTTCATTTCATTCAACTAACATTGGATCGAACTCTGGCTCATACCTATGGTTGAATTCTGATCAGATGGTTGTGCATGTATTTTATTCGATGTGGTTGTGATGAATGAAGTTCACTTTTTTATAAATTAAACAAAGAATATTTATTTAGAAGTCTTTAGATCGAGTTAGGGTTTAATATTTGGATTAGATAGCAAAACTGATTTCCGACGAAGATACTAAAATTATATTATCTATTCTGCATTGTTTGAATACTTTGAACGAAAGGGTTAAATTTTAGCTAACTTTGCACGTTTTTTGTGAGTTCCATGCGTGGGTGGGCTTCTTCGTCTTCTCTTATCAAGAAAGTGATAAACAAACACACATAGGATACGACTAACAATAAGTTCAAGACGATAAACGACCCGAACCATTATTTGTTCCATTGTCCTCTTCACTTGAGCCGAATGGTCGAGTATTTAGTATTATTGTGTATTTGTATTTATTATTCGGTAAAGGCAACAAACAGGCTGTTGGGGTTCTCATGATTTGTCTTTTTGTCTCCTGTGGTGTCTCCCATCCCATCCCATGGGATGCTATGCCATAAACCTCGAGTTGATCCTTTATTACCCTATAGAGGAAGCCAAGCGGTAATGCTAAGAGCCAAGCTAATTCTACTAAAGTCCTGTCATCACGATTGCTTTGTTCTAATGTGTTGCTTCACTCAATTCCCTTGTACCATTGTTATTGTTTCAATTCATTTCCCATGTTCAATATTTGATTTATTTTAGATGCGCACGCAGAGTAATTGTTCAAAATAACTTTGTGTTGTGTTGAAATTTTACAATGTACGACTTACGATTTTGACCGATTAGGTTCAAACTGAAACCAATCTTGATATTTAACGGTTCTAACCGAAATAGAACCAAATCATATTGAACCTCATTTAAAGCAACTTTCTTCGAAGAAACAGAGAAATGTGAAAGTAGATTGACATGAGAGATAAGCTTTTGGTTATTTAACAAAATCATGTTACACGTTTTCAAAAACATGGAATATTTCGTGAGAGGTACAGGTGGGCAATTGATAAAGGTTCAAGATATTATTCTAGAGTTTATTGATTCAAGCTGAGGGGAATATTTTGGATTTTGTCTCGATTCACTTGCTTACCTGCAAAGTTGTTTAGTCGCAGGTGTTTAACCCAGAGTAGAATTAGCTTTCACTTTTAACGCTATAATATTGAACTAATAGAATAAAATTGTCAGCCTTGCATTAAGATTAAAAGTGCCGAATTTTATTCGACGAAAGTGTAGCCAACATTATTATTCAAAATGCAGAGTGTAAAGGAAGTTCAATGTACGTTTATCTGAAGTTGAAACGTAGATAGTCGAACTCTATTGGAGAAAGTTCTAATTCCATCCCTTCTTTTTTGTGTTACAGGGGAAGAGTGCTGGAATGAGACAGAAGAGGGAGAAAGTCGTGCGGGAAAAAAGGTTCCGGGAGAACCCGGATCAACGTCCGCACCAGCTACACCTGGAACCTGTACACGAGGATTCACCAGAATCATCCCTAAAACACAAAGAACGTGCCCGCTCCCTCAGATTGACTTCCGGCTCTTGTGAAGTTGAAATTTCACGAGTCAAGCCAGGATCAGAGAAATTTGGAGATGGGATTTGGACACGAAGCAACAGTGGAAAAGGCGCCAAAGGACGGGGTCGAACTACTTCACCCCAGAATGATCTTGAAGGGGAAGATTCCTCAAGTCAAAATCTGTCGACTGATCTAACGAAAAGACATGATAGTTTGAGTCTGAGTCAGAGTCCAGAGATTTCCGTTTCGTCTACGGAACACAACGGGTCTCCCGGGCCTTTTTCTCATCATCAAATCCTCCAAAGTGGGCTCTCTTATTTGCATTTGCTTCCTCCAGCCATCAGAAACGGTGGGTAGCACGTACTACTGTGCATGGGAAAAGAGGCAAAGCTCCATTATGCCATCCTAAAGACAATTTATTACTTGAGATTAGGTTCATTTGATTGCAAAGTCGAGTAGTTGACTCCTTAAACTAGACTTAACTCATTCACTCAGTCCTTGCCTGATAGGGCTACTACTTTCATCAGGCCAGCCATGCCGTCGAGCGTGTGTCCGGGCTTAATGTCAAAATAATTTATATCAAGGAAATCTTATCACATAAGAAAGAAATTTATTTCTCCATAACCTTAGCCTAATTTTTTTCGGATTTAATCTCACAAGTATGGCATGATTACCTTTTTAGAAATACTACATGATTTTTTTGAAATTTTTTTAAACAAGAAGATTACTGTTTGATCTGCCAATGCATGATCGGATTATGCCAAATGTTAATTTAATTCTTAACGTATTTTTCCATAGATGCCAGTCGGTACTTTATGCCCCATATGCTCCCTCCGGAGTTGGCAGCAGCTGCAGCTGCTTCAGTCAGTGGAATTTCACAACCAGTCGTACCCACCTGGAAAAACGAGTGAGAAAGTTGGGAGTTCAGTGGACAATACAAGAAGTGGTGAGTCCATCGACACTTGCGACAATGTAACAAGACACGATTAGGATTGAACCAAGAGATTAGATAGGATGGGTCAAGTGAATAATTATTTATTATATCTCACTGTTTTCTGAGTTCTGATCTGAATATTGCATGGTCACTGAGCTTAGCTGGAGTGATTAAGTCTAGGATGAGGTATAATGTCTGCATGTTCATCTAAATCTGGTTTTTCCTGTATTTATGACATGAGCCAACCATGAAAACAACCAACGTCATCATCATGGGTGATAATTGCACGACGACGAAGAACATTAGATAACAACTACGAATCAAGACGTGACAAGAAGTCTCGTAATAATGCGGAGTTGTCTTTCTTAATGATCATTCTTTAAATTATCTTATATGGGAGCTGCGGCTAAGACTGCGGTCGTTCTTATCTACGGAAGGAAATATAATTCAAATAATTTCTTGGGGTTCTCCATATAACATTAACTTATTGTAAGGCACCTGGATAAAGATGTTGTTTTGGTGAAAGCGTAGAAAGGTTTTAAGAAAACAAGTACAAATCCTTTCGAATCAAAGTGGTTCTTTGTTGTTCAGCACTATGACTTTTCTTCATTTCTCTTTCTCTCTAAGAACACTATTATAAAAAATATTATTGCCTTAGCTGAATACCAATTGCTTTGAGTGTGAGTCAAGTTACCATTCAAGTGTTCACCCACAGCGTCGAATCTGGTCGTAAAAAGAACCTGAAAATGTCATTCAAAACTTTTTATGGGGAAAACTTGTGTGTTCACAAGTTTAATGCAATGGTCAAGCAAACACGTTACATAGCCACAAATCAAATAGAGCAGACGTAGGGGTAACCCTTTAAATAAATTAGTTTATTTGAGTATCAACTTCAGTTGAGAAAATTTTGTATATGATGTTTTCTTTTTTATTGCAAAACAGGTCCAGCGTATATGTGCGAGCCATGTGGGATAAAATTCAGCTCAGCCAGAACTCTTGAGGCACATCAAACATATTACTGCTCTTTCCGCAAAGAAAGTGGTAAGAACTTATCGAAATGATTTCGCTAAAAATTAGTGTCAATTATTCATTGAAAGTAGTAAGTTCTTCAGAATTGATTAATTTAATTTTTCTGTTCTTTTCAAAGGAAATGAAGGTGAGAAGAGTGGAGTAGGAGATTGCAGCAAGCCAGGAGTAGTGGAGTCGGAAGTCGTAGGAATCAAGCGAGAGCGTGAAAGTTCAGGAGAAGAGAGAGAATTGCTAATTGACGAGTCAGGGCAGGATCGAGATGGAAATTCTAATTTGATGAACCACTCAAATATTCCAAGTGGAGCAAAGAATATTAAAACTGGAAAACTCTACACTTGCATTTACTGCTCTTACAGCGCTGATAAAAAAGTGAGTTTGAATCGACACATGAGAATGCATTCTGGAGCTAGCATGCNATTAAAACTGGAAAACTCTACACTTGCATTTACTGCTCTTACAGCGCTGATAAAAAAGTGAGTTTGAATCGACACATGAGAATGCATTCTGGAGCTAGCATGCCGAACGTGGTGAATCAACAGCAACGTGCCAGCAGCACGAGTTCTCAGATTCAGAACACAATGCAAAATGAAGACCACGGCGGCGTTTCCCCTTCTCTGTCGTCATATTCTAGTGGAAAAAATAACCCAACTACGGCGGCTGGTGGAAACGACGGCGGAGGAAGCAGTGGTAATGCAGTCGAACGCTATTGTCAAGACTGTGACATTCAATTCTCATCTATAAAGACATTTCGCGTTCACAAACAGTACTATTGCAGTACTCGTCATGTTCTCAAAACACAACTTTTGGCTTCAGCATCTTCAACAGCTGCAGTCGGTAGTCAACCAAAACCAGGGAGTGGGGTAGATTTGTCAAATTGTTCAGGATCAATCAACTCCTGGCCCTGGAAGAAAATGTTCTGGATCTCCAGACGGAAGAAGCCCAACCCCTGGCCCTGGACCCCCGACACCCATCCCACATTCAAACCAACCCTTTCTTGTTCTCCCAACAAATCCCGTGATAATCGTGCCATATTGTTTCATACAAGGGGCCAGTATTTTGCCCGGGAATATTCTTCCTAATCACAACGCTATTGTCGTTCTCCCGAATGGGGCAGTACAGGGTCTCCCAGCAACTCCAATGATGATGCCATCTCCTCCACATGGCTTAGGGGCAGCTGCCGCGGCAGCCATGCTTCTCCAACAACATTCATTTCCTGGGGTCAATGGATTAAATCAAAACACAAACACCGGAGGAACAGTCACATCAACAAATTTGTCCCCATCTGGTGGAGTCTTTAATGATCCAAAAGATATCATTCGAAGAATTGGTGGAAAAGGAGGAAGAAATGCTTCAGATTCAGACTCACAACGCTCTAGCTCTCGATGCCAAAGTGAGAAAGATGTTGGTGATGGGGATTGTTGTCCTGAATTGGATGTTTTATCACAACATGCTCCAGCCATTGATCTCACACTTACGCGTGGAGTTTCTGCTGCTGCTGCTGCACCCGTTGGTGATGATGAGAAAGAGAATCGAGAGCTAATGAGCGGGATGGCTAGAAGAAGTTGTAGTATCAGTCGGATTGGGATTCGGAGTGTTACTCCAAATGACCCAGACTTCAATCAAGAACTAAATAGCCCAAACTCTGAAAGACTTTCGATCGGAAGTGGAAAATCAAATGAAAGAACACCGCGCCCATCCTCGGCATCCCTGAGTAGTTCTTGCTCTTCACCCCCTGGTTTTTCTGATCAACATCACTCATCTGCAACAAAATTTCCCCAGAATGGTGTCAAAACAACGACCAAATCACATCATGGAATGAGCGGCGCAGGAAATTCATCACATCAATTCCCTAGTCCAAATTCAAAAGGATACAAAGGAAATAATTCTGGAGGATTGGATTATAATTACAATTCAAATATTCATGATTCAAAAATGCGACCAATTGCAGCACAGTTACCTGGAGGAGCAATTCTTACAAGTACAAGTAATCAGAGTCTTACAGAATTGCTCATGTCTAATCCACCAGAATTGAATGAAAGTTTAGCCAAATTAAATTCTCAACTTGTCATGAGTTCTGCAGCTGCGGCTGCCGCTGCTGCTGCTGGAGGATTCAATTTACCCCCACCTGGAACATTTCCCCCAGAACTAGCAATGAGGCTCATGGACCCTGCATACCTGGCTGCCCTTCAACATTCGTTTCAGCAACAACAACAATTGCAACAACGGCAGCAGCAACAACAACAACAGCTCAAAGCTTCAGCAACTGTAGCTCAGTCTCAGCCACAACCACCACCCGTGGCTCCAGCCAAACGTGGTGTGTCAAAATGCGTCGAATGCGATATTGTATTTTACAAATATGAAAATTATTTGGTACATAAAGAAAGATATTGTGCTGCAAGGGAAAATATCAAAGAGAATCAAAATCAAAATATTGACTCTAGCGCTGCTACCACAGTGAAGGAATCAATCTCTTCAAATTCCTCCACGAAGAGTGATTGTGATGGAGATGGAAGTCAATGTCTTAGTCCACCCATTCACCAGGGAAAGCGGTCCTCAGCTACTACTGCTCCTCAACGTAGTAGTCAATTTCAAGGCATAAATTCTGGACTAAACCGGAATTCCCTTAGAAAATCCTCAGAGTCTGCTGGAGAAATAATAGGGAATGCAAACATCAGCTCAACATCCCCCACCAAGTCCAAGGTAAACACCAACGCCCTGTCTCCACCAACTTTGGCTGGCTCTGGCAAGGATGGAAAATCAAATCAGTTTCCATGCTTAAAATGTGGAGTCAAGTACAGCACGTTTGACAATCTCCAAACTCACCAGACTTTCTACTGTAACAAGAGAGGTGGCCCAGATCAACCTGCTAAATCAAATGGAGGAGAAACTGTCACGTTCCCCGGGGTTCTGCCGCCTGAACAACAAGGATTCATTCGATGTGGGAAATGTAGATTGGCAATTCCAGAGGAACAAATGAATTTGCACATGACTGTGTGCCAACAAATTCCAGCAGGTGTTGGTACAGGTTCATCCGGATCTATGATGACTGGGAACGTATCAGGGGGTAATCTGGGGTGGAAATGCCCCTGCTGTGAGACTTACAGCCCAACTATGAGTGCAGCTCAAAAACATTTGGAAACGCACACTGGAATTCGAGCTTTTAAATGCCTCTTGTGTGGGTATCGTGGAAATACTTTGCGTGGGATGAGAACTCACATTCGTATGCATTTCGACAAGAGAGTTTCAGATCTTCAAGAAGGGGATTACATTGCTTGCATTACGACTAAGGACTTGGATGCTCAAAATGCTCCTCCTGGTCCTGTTCTCACGTCGGCTGCTGCCATTGCTGCAGCTCATGCTGTCACGACGACTCAACCGCAAAGAACGACGGACTTGAATTCTCCAGTAAAAATTAAAAGGGAATCACCGACTCAGATTGGAAATAATTCCCCTCCCATGATTCACTCTCCAACCGGTTCTCCTCCAATATCATCACAATCCCAATTAAGTCCAGGAAATTCTGATTTAACAAGCATTCGTCAAGTGGAAAATAACAATCGACTTCATTTTTGTCATCTTTGCAACTATAGCTCATCTTATAAAGGAAATGTAGTCAGACACATGAAATTGGTGCATAAAATTGCAGATGATGGAGCTGATTCTCTGGAAAATGACAATATGATTGAAGAGAGGAATGGAGATATGGAAGAAACTTCTTGTGGGAGTCTAGGTTGCCGAAGTATGAGCCCAACTGTGGAAATCAAGCTTGAAGTCCCAGATAGTATGTCTCCAGCCCAAATCCGCAAACCTGTCAAGGTAAATGGAACTTCAGTCGAGAAAAGATGTTCTAGTCGGTTATCTGGTTCTGCAACGGCAACGGTAGCAGTAGAGCCTATGGATTCTTTGGATTCTGAACAGCAAAATAAGAAAACTGTCAAACATTGTAAATCCTGTGACGTTTATTTTAATTATATGTCCACGTACATTGCACATAAAAAATTGTATTGTCCTAGCCTTCGAGGTGGAGGACGTGGGGTCGTAACTGGAGAGTCGGAACCGTTGGAACAACGGGAGAGAGCCGAAACGCCGGTGCAATAGACTTAATTAGCAAGAAAAAACTAATTTAAATCTAAAAGTATCCCAAGTAAACTTCGTATACGTAAATCCATCACACATTTTAGTCGATGAAATGAAATGCATGCAAAGAGACGAATTGGCCAATCACAAACTAATTAGGACAAAATAATTAGTTAATGTTAATTGTTGCTAAATAATTAAGTTTTTTAAATGTATCCTTGTTACTTCTGCTTAGTTTATTATTCATTCCGTTTTTGTTTACTGCAAAATAATGTGATATATAATTTGTAATGATCTAGGGATTCTCTCATCCTGTTGGCGTAGCGTAGCGCTTTACATTTTCATATTTTCTTTACAATTAACTTTTTATTAACTTCTATTTTTGGTTTTTCATCTCTTTTCCTTGCTCCTTATAATAAAAAATATTAGAACAAGAGCATTAGGTGCTAGTTGTTATTTAGGGTAAAATAATTGTATGTTGTAGAGTAGAAACGTAATTAGAGCTTGAGTCATTGTTTTGGAATAGTACAAGTAATTAGTACTTAATTAATTATTGCAATGCCAAATATTTAAATTATATTATATGTAATGTTATTTTCACCAAAGTCACTACTACAT
>WJEZ01002957.1:0-11955 GCA_009869925.1 Thalassaphorura encarpata
AACAGGTTTCCCCTTTACGTAATATCAAATTTGAAATCTCAAAGTTCAATAAAATGACCCCTACATTGCGTATATAGAAAAAATCAACTCAACAAAACTGTGTAAGGTTTTCTTGATGGAAGGTTAAACATTAGGTCATTAATCTACGTTCGTTAGGCTGAATAACTATGTCGGAACTACCAAAAAAAATTACAATATAAATATATATTTTATTGAAAATTGCTCTTTTTAACATTGCTATTTTCGTACAAATCTATTCGAAATTCATGACTATTTTCAAATAGAATATTTTTGTGTTATTGTCAGTTCAAGGGCACTCAATATCAGGGCAACAATATGGATATGGTAATTTCTTGTTTGAAATTACTTTACAAGGAGACTCAGCCCATACGGCTCCACACCCAGTGTACGAAATCATAAAATCTTGAGGTGTCCCATCAGGAAATTCTTTTCGCACCCTGCAGAGTCCTTCGCCACAAGTATTCTCCAATTGCCATTTTTCTCCAACATTGTAAAAAGTCTTTCCTTTCTTGTAAAAACATTGATTTGGATGACCCTCGACTGGTTCAATAATTTCTCCCCCAACCCAGGCATCCACACGTTGGATTGCAAGGCAGGTCGCTGTAAATCCGATAAGAAATATGGTTCTCATTTTGTAGCACTGAGCTATTTAAAAAATTAGCTGAATTTGGTAAAATTACAGATTTTCCACTAAAAAATGACGAACTGATTTGTTTTATAACAATTTTGATTGCAGACTGTACTGTATTCTATGAATCAAAACATTTGACTGAATCTGTATTTATACTTAAAATCTTTGTTTTAAAACGAATTAAAAAAAGTATTGACGCGAATTCTAATGACGCCTTTTGAACCAGTGCGTAGAGTTTTGACGCATTCAGAAGATCTCGTAACAAGGCACATCCTCAGTCAAATAAACTTAATGAGGACCCCTGCGTAGTGGTACTAAACCGGTATTTTTCCATTACAATTTTATAAATGGATTTACACATAAGAGAATTATTCTCATCAAATTATACGTAGGAACAGAATATGCATGTGTTAGGATTTGACGTAATCACAACAAGATTTATATTCCATTACGTATCAAAAAAGAAAATCAACATTTTTATTCCTTTTGCTCCAAGTCACAATAAAAATATTTGTAGAAATGGGAGACTGCGATTTTAAATTAAATATTGTGAGATCTGACAGAGGAATACGACGATAGCCATAAGCTGCTTCGAATCTCGTTAGATGAAATGGAATGCATTGCATCTGACTCTGACGGGAACTTATTTCTCTGTATATAGCAGTGTAATTATTTTATCGTACGAAATACTCATGTACAGAATAAGTGCAAAATTCCTTACTTAATTTGCCTTTCCTTACTTGCTACAATTTCGCAGACCCAGGCAGGCCACATGGACGCGGACACATTTTAGTTCACCATTCTTTCCAGTTTTCGGCAGCCTGTTCCACCACCAACCCCATGATAACATCTCATTTGATATGATTTATTTTACCCATGGCGAGCTAATCGACCTTGTAACCGCCCATAAAAATCCTGTGGGAAGCTAGGAAAGAGGCTGCAAATATTTTTGTATTTCACCCATTCTGAAATTACATCCCATTATTTCCTTTAGATCTTATTAGATAACAAAATGTTTTCAGCCAGGCTAAAATGTGTCACTTACGTTGTGGACAATAAATTCTAATGTTTCTAATTTAGAGAATTCGACACTCCTTGAAACTTTTACACAGGAATGGTCATGTTCTGTTCGAACTTTCGGTGATTAGTATCCGAACATGCTTTGCCTACCCTGCCCTGTTCTTAGAAATAAAGAGAATTCGACACTCCTTGAAACTTTTACACAGGAATGGTCATGTCCTGTTCGAACTTTCAGTGATTAGTATCTGAACATGTTTTGCCTACCCTGCCCTGTTCTTAGAAATAATAGAGTGCGGCCTATGTATTTTGCTTGAGTAAAGTAAACACCAAACTTTCCTTTTGTTTTTTTTTCCCTAGGACCCCAGAAGGTTTGGAAGACGTGTCAAAATACCCGAATCTATTTGTAGAACTGTCGAGGTATTCCAATTGGTCATTGGAAGAGTTGAAGAAAGTTGCTGGACAAAACTTTCTTCGAGTGTTTCGAGAGGCAGAGCACGTAAGAGACCTTCTTCTCTTCTCCTCTAATATTTCACATCATTAATACTAACGCGACAAAGACGAGGACGAGGACAGGACCAAGAGCTGCTGACTGGGGAAAATAAGGAAAGGACTCCAACTAATAGAGTTATTCCGCTCCTTTACTTTCACCAGTGGTTCGTTTTCTATCAAACTCCGTCTTCCTGAGATGGAATTCCTTCGTGGATCTTTAGTAGAAGAAAGCTTGAGAATCCAAATTAAATTAACCTGCGAATAGGTTTTCCTCAAGAGAATGCTGTGGACAGGTCCACGACGAGTGTGAAAAGAATTAAGAATTTGATATCTTGGTCCTGAGATAGTAACTGAAAATATTGGTCACTATTATTTAGACATGAAATAAGCATTGGCCAATTAAACTAACAGTGAAAATTAGCCACCATATCTTATATCGTACTGCAAATCGAATCATTGAATATGAAAAATAATTTGTGATTTAATTTGAAGATTCGTGATCTGATGCGAAGCGGTGGAACAGTACCATCTCAGGAGCTCATCTCGTTGCGCTATCTTCAGAATGAACTCAAATGCAGGTTCAACACTTCAACATCTTTCTCCATCAACTGAGGCAGTTGCTTTCTCCTAGTTCTTTGTAGATGTCGATGCTTTCTAAACTTTGGCTGGAAGATCCTAAACCGAGGAAAGAGAGGGCGACCCAATCGAAGAGAATGTGAGCGAAAGAGAAATTATAAAAACAATGCAGTTACATGGCATTTATTCGCCTTTTCCTTTCTAGAAATTTTCCATAATGTTTCTAATCGGAATTTCTTGAATGACGCAGGGGGATATTGAAGTTTCTTTGAATTTTCAATCAACTCTAATGATGTCTCGAGTAATATTATATACTGTTATGTAATCATTACAGCTGACTAAAAATATTGAGCAACCAATACTTGAATATCTATCATCCATTGTGAAATCTATGCCTGAATGGAAAGCAAGGCACTTAAATTCCCATGATGTAAGATGATAAGAATCGATCTATAAGGTTTTCCTAGAAGGATTTCATTTTGTTAGAATTTTTCAATCTTAAAATTCTATACTAGACATGTCTGATAAGCTTTAGACTAATTTATGAGACTTGAGGAATTTTACAATTTACTGGAAATGTAATCGAAAAATTATACTGTGTAAAACCGGATAAAAGAGCTGGCTTTGAAGTTAGGTTATCTAGATTAGCTTTCTAGATTTAATGAGATGTAGGTTTATTCATAAATAGCTTTAGACTAATTTATGAGACTTGAGGAATTTTACAATTTACTGGAAATGTAATCGAAAAATTATACTGTGTAAAACCGGATAAAAGAGCTGGCTTTGAAGTTAGGTTTATCTAGATTAGCTTTCTAGATTTAATAAGATGTAGGTTTATTCATAAATGCGCAGTGCGCTGCTGCTCATTAATAATAATTAATTACCAATCAGAAGCAATTGACCATTAATATTTGTTCACAGATTTTTAATCGTAGCAGTTCCCAGAATTTGCATATGTAAAGAATCTGCGGCCCGAAAACATATTTCACCAATGGAATAGTATTGTAAAAGACCCTAATTTTAAGGGCCACTTACCATTTCTGTCAATGCAAATTTTGCTAAGTGTGTACGCGAATGATGCTTGCTAGTGAGGCTAAAGAATAATAATTACAAGAACTATGTTTGACATTCTTGAAGAGTGACCAATTTCTGAACAGCTTACTGCGTATGAATTTCCTACTGAAACTACTAAAAATCAAGGAAATGCTGCAAGTACTACAATACGACGCAGAAATTGATTGTTGAATGAATTAAATGTGTGTTGTTGATGGAAGGGATTTCTCATCCTTTCTTTCTTCCTAAAGAATGAGGAAAAAAGCACATTCAGAAAGTCAAGTTGAAAATGGTTATCTCCACAAGAGAGAAAGTTTATGACCCAAGACGGAATTTATGACTCTTTTACTGTTTTCTTTCGGGAAAACAAAAGATCCTTATCATGTGGAGTACAACACAGTAAAAACACGCACGCATGGCTGCATTCTCAGATACATGGCAGTCCAGCTAAAGTTCCTCATTTAGTACTACTAAAATGAGATACAACTAGGGCATCCTAAAACACTGCTTGCCTTGTCCTCTTTTTTAGGTCGGTTAGTAATAGAAGTGGAATTTTCTAGTTTACAAAATTTTATTCGTGAATAATATTGATAGTTTAAGCCATGATCTAGCTCTCAAATAATATTCTTCACAACATCTCACGAAAGTGTTGAAACTGTAGTGTACTAGTTGTGAGTCAGAGATTATAGAAATTAGTAATGTTTTTGTTTTAAATAAAATTCTATAGTATTTATTTCTTGATGAAATTATGCTAATGTCACCCAGTGCTTTTTCAAAAGTTTTGCTCAAATTTTAAGAGAAAATAGTTAATGCTCTTAATAAATCTTGACGTGGTTCTAGTTAAGAGTTATATAGGATTATAATTGAAATATGATGAAATTCGATTTCAAAACACACAAAAACTTGCTCAAACTATGTGAATAAATTCTTAATTATCTCAAAATTCCTTACAAGTCATAATAATAAGATTAATATAAAAATTTGTATTGGTGCCTTGTGCCTAATATTGTGTAATCCAAAGCAATAAAATAATAAACACAGAATTGAGCTATAGTTGAAATAAAATTTAAAAAATTCAGTCAAGAACAAGAACGAGATATCACTCTTAAAATGTAATATGTTTTATTGATTCCCATAATGACATTCAACATTCAACATTAACAACAGCATTCATCTTTACTTCACCTTTAGATTAACTAGTACAACATTTAAACTTTTTTTTAATCAATTTACATTAAGTTACCTTTCACTAGCTCAAGTTTTGTTTTAGTTCGAAATTTCTTTTAGAATGTGTTTTTGTTTACTGATCTCTGTTTATCAATTTACGTTAAAGGTTTAAAATAAGTTTACATGTTCATAATTTTAATCATTGATGATTGGATCTAGTAGATGTGAAATAGAATTCTCTTTGACGCGACACGTGGTTTCCAGAAATATCGGTTTACTATTACTCAATCCAATGCACTGATTACAGTTAGAAATAGACATGGCATACGAAACTCGTTCATTAATGAAACATGTAGACGGGTGCCTTTATATCAGTGCACAAAGGATTTTATGTGAGAAAGTCACGATTTGGATTTTACTACCTTCGTTTCATCAGATTGGTGTGAGTGGGTGTTGAAAGCATTGCATAGCACATAATACTTTCACGTGGCATCTTTTTATGACAGCTTCATAAAACCAAAACGGCTACATTTCCGCCTTTTCCTATAATTAGGAAATGAAAACGTATGAATGAATGAGCAAGTCATAATTATCAATTTGTCGTAAGCTTTGATGGTTGTTGATTGCATCCTCCCTTGATTCTCGTCAAAGAATAATTGCAGAATTCAGAATTATTAGGGTTTAACTAAACATCACAACCAATCTGAGAGTGAGATGCTTGGAATCCGTTCGTTCATTCAGAATTAAACACTTTCTTACATAATATTAAGTAAATATCCTGCAATGACATTGACATTCACATTGAAACTAATTTAGATTGTCTAACCTAATGCAAGTTCAGAATGCCAAGGTTTTAATACCTAGCCAGTTTCTGCAATCTGCAACCAATTAGCACCAATTCTCAGTGCTACCTTTATCCAGTTACTATTTTACTAATGCTACACATTTTATAATCACATTTATTAATTAACCATTTAGAAATCGAGGAATCTTCGCACTCTATCATTCATTACATTAAAAATACAACATTCAATTAATTTTAACGACAACCATCAAGGTCATATAACACAGAAGTTTTAATATTTTTTTGTTTCAATTTTTTTCATTTCTCATTTGAACTTTGATTAGAATTCACGATCACATCACAAAGTTTGCACAGCAAAACAAAGGTCAAATTCATGAGTCACAACTATTTTTTAAACACACATAATTTCAACAACGTATTTTCAGTACACTAGAAACAAATTACAATACAACACCTTTATACTACTTTTAATTAATGTACTACTGATGACGATTATCCAATTCAATTCAATTTACTAATTAATTTACTATGTACGCACTAATTTGGCCTCATTCAATATGTCTGCCCCAGCAATCTAAACATAATTGACTATTCCATTTTGGGATGCACTCCTTAAATGAATTATAAAATCAAATAGAAAATTTTTTGTCCCCCCTTTTCATAATTGTAATTTAGTAAGGAAAATATTTTTCCAAATTTATATTAGAATCGCTGCAGATATAAACCTGGACTCGTCCAGATGTTTGTCGTATCTTTTTATATTTGTAATTCTAGATGTTGAATTTCCCATTAGTTCTGACTTTGAGTGTATGTTTGGGATTTGTAATCTAATCTTCTGACCAACTAGGTTGAATACACTTTATTTTCTCAGTCACCGGAATTGGACTCTTGGGCTCATCATCTTGAGGTGTTGGAGTACCGATAGGGACGCGAAATGGTTCGTTCTCTAAACCCTCGACATCCCAATAAGATGAAGAAAAAGTTGGAGCCAGGAGGGAAATGACAAGAATGAGTCCACCCGAGCAAAATCCAGCCAATCCAATCAATTTACAAATGTCCAAGTTTCGATTAAACCGAATGGCATTACGATCCACGAGCTTGAATTCATCCGTTTGCTGTTTAATTTCAACATGCTTTGGAATTGCATAGCCTATGATGATGGCCACTGCTCCCATGAGAAATAATGTGGATCCAATGATGAGTCCAACTTTGAAGAGATAAGCTCCAATGGACTGAGATCCCTTTGGTCGAATCAAATAATGGTAATCTTCTTCCTGGAATCAAGATTACAAAAAAGAGACGCAAATTAGAGCTTGCGTGGGTCGTTTGTGTAATTAGATAGGAAATTCAATACGTCCGCTAATGTTACGTAAAGAAATTGTGTCACATTCCCAAAATCACCCAAGAGAATTCCCATTTAGATAATTATATAGGCTTCTAAAAAATTTCATTCTAACATCTGGCTGAAAGCGTGGGAGATGTTACAAATCTTCTTATATTTTGTAGAACATAACACGCGTTACGTCAATTTAAAAAAAGAAAACAATAACATTTCATGGAACCCATTTGTTCAACGAGGGCATTTGTCACTGAAGATAACCTTTATTTGCAATTTCAGGTTACGACGTAGTTAAGATTTAATTATGTATTCTACTTAATTTCTAATTTTGTTTATATACACAAATAAGCTAGGACTTACGTCAGCACAGCCTATTTAAAATTTAAGCATCCTCTAAGGCCCGTTTCAGTATCTCACTTTGACTTGTGACAATAAGCAAACATTTCAATTCGGAGAAGATAAATGCCCAACTGGGACAAATTTGGACAAGTAAAGGCAAGTAAATAACATTTCTATAAAACTGACGTAGCGTACACTGGAGAAAGATAAACAATCCTATATACTTGATTCCCTTTATCGGCACGCTCAAGTACGAAACACTTGGCACTGTTAAAAGATAAATTTAGATGTTATTCTTATTTTCTTTCATCTGAAAATATAGTCTTTCTTTCACACTTAAATTCTGTTAATTAGAAAACTTTTCTCCAAAGAATTCATGACACGAAAAATATGTAAGTTACCTTCTCCGTGACTGAAATTTTAATGAACCAATAAGCAAGTAAATCCTTTTTCGTCATTAATCTAAGTTGGTGAAAATTTCTTGTTAAGCACAGTTCATTTTTTATTGTCCAAACTTTACTTTCGTCTCAGCATGCATAATTAGGACTTAACTATGTTCTGCTACGCTGGCTCATTATTATTATACAAAACTTACTTATGTTGTAGTTAGAAGAAGTTAGAATGATATCAAGTTAAACTATCCAACTTTATATATTTTCCCGTTCAGAATTGAGGTCATTTCTGGGTAATATAATACGTGGTAGTGTATCGCCAACAATCTGGCGTACACAATCGATTTTTGCTCAAACTTTTACCAGCAACAGGAGAACTTAGTCAGCCTTAGTTGAGCTCATTCTTTTCGGTGAAAGTTTTGTTGGAGCATAGAGGAGGTAACAGGATGGAGATAAGTTTCGGTCTTCTTGAAAGCAAAGGAAAACAAGCCATCAGCCAGCGTAGCATGGCTGGCGTGGTATATCGTGGGCGTGGGAGGACAGATCAAGTTAGAAATTGCTCTACGAAAACATTTTTTTTTCAGAACTTTGCTGGATCGGTTTCCCTAAAGCCGTGTACATGGATGCGGCCCAGTTGCCAAGAGACATGAGTATAGGATATTTCAAAAACGTAAGTTAAGTGCCATTTAAGTTTTGCACCAAGAACCAGAAGTGAAAGTTGATATACATGGGAAGATTGGGTTACGATGTATAAGAATAATGCCAATAAGAATGAAAGAATATTTTCTGCCCACAAGTTAATAATAAAAGTTTTGCCCTGTAACAAAGAATTTCTAGCTGGTCTTTTCTTCACTATTAAAGTAATTAAAGCAGTAGATAGTGACACGGAATAGGAAAGATTCTAGAACGCACTTCATTATGTTGCTCTTCAATCGATTCTGTCAGGAGTTAAGATAAGACAAGGTGATAAGAACTTTCCGTTTTCCTCGTCCCGCCCACGCAGGAACTGTTCCCGCCTTCTGAATATGCAGAGTGGAAATATGACAGCTAAGCTAAAGCGAATTTATGATTTATCAAGCGGGAGTGGGCGTAGAAAGCAAACGCTATGTAGAGACAAGGTGGAGAAAGCAAAATTGTAATCAAGCATGCATGAATTCACTTTAACCGAATGTTGAAGTGGGAAAGTAGACGAATGTAATGTAAATCGGACACCTGACACCTCTAACTGAAATAGATATTTGTTTGTAGAATATGTGGAACAAAAAGAGAAAATAAAATGCCTTCAAGCACATGTTACAGATTTCGAACACTTTTTCTAACCACTTACGTCACATTTGGTTTTTAACAACTTTGCAGGCCGCAAAAAGATTGAGGGGATCCATTAAACTAAGCTAGAAAAGATCGTAACCCCGGGTGCAAATCAATGACCAGTGACAGACCAACCCATTTGTCATTCTATACTTTCATTGTGGTGTAGACTTTCATCACAAAGGCTAGATTTTGTCCTTGCCAACGACTTTTCCTGTCACAGTGGCAGTGGCTAATGGTAAAAAAACAGGAAGAGGAAAAAACCAAGGAACGAGAGTTTTCACTCTGGGTTCTTTACAGCTGAACGCACGGAACAAACGACTGAAAACGACGTGGTGGGTAGAAATAATATGGCTATTTATGCCTGGAATTCGATTGACGTAATAAAAGTCCAAAGTCTACTTTCACTAAATTAATAGTGCATGTTGCTTACTATTTACTATTGAAGAAGGAAAAATATGGACTTAGTATTCATAACTACTAAAATGAAATGAAATATACCTTTTCGGTTTTTTTGTGAGAAAATTTTCTAGTTCTAACCTTTAAAATAAAACTTTTGATATACCTGTATTACACAGAATTCTCAACCATAACATAGCTTGGGAGAATCACAAATTATTTTACATAAAAACTTTCATCAAAGCATCAGCACATCACGGCGTGTCGTGCAGCAATGAAAAACGCCTACACGAGAAACTAACCTTCAAAAAGAATATACACAACACAACTCACTTTCATCGGAATCAAAGCACATTTCCAATTTCAGAACGAATTGCATATTTTGAGTCAAAGTCGAGTCGAGCGATACAATTACATTGTACCCTTATACCCGGAAATCACCTCTTTTATGCAAAATATGTGGCGTGGGCGGGTCGAATGAATAAATTCTCAATTTCAAACTGTCAACGACGAAGGTGTGTAGGTGAAAGGAGACTAAATAAACTAAATCAGATGCGAAAATATTTTTCCACGAATAAAGNATGCGAAAATATTTTTCCACGAATAAAGTCTGTTTTCGACTTCTTATTACAAAAAAAAACTGTAAATATTTGTACACCCATTTATCCGCCTCGTCAAAATGATGAGCAAATCATAGCATTAGCCAATTAGTGGAACCATTCAGAAAGTTTCATATGTTTACACAAAGTTTTGCGCCTATCAGTAAAACAGTAAACATTAGAAACAAACTTATAGTTTATAGATTTTCTGCGTAGTACAAACATATTTCTCGGGAGGTTAGCTAGCGGATTTAAATATCAAACTCCCACTTTCAAGTCTTTGTTGCTAATTTAGAAATTCAAAATTCTTTATTCAAGGCAAATCCGTAGGCGAGTGTAGGAAAGGTTAAAATAATTATCTATCTATAGCAATCTTGTCTTTTGTACAGATTTAAATCCTTGGCTTTGTAAATAGAGAACAATGGCAACGCTCCCTGTAGAATTGTAATTTGTTTTCTACCATTATCCTTAATACGTGTTTGTCCTCTAAATTTAATTAAAGGAAGTGGGATTCGCTTAATGCGTTCAATTCGAAATTGAACTTTGAGCTTTGATTATTTGTTAAGGAGGTTGAAGGTAAACGTTGCCTTCATTTTAAAGTAAACAAATTCAAATTGAATACGAAAATCCGATTCTAAGTCTGGTCTGGTCGATGTGGCTTTACTGTTGCTAAAATTAATAAAGCTGCTTTGCTCTAGACTCTAGAGGCCGTTAACCCTGGCATATGCCACTGTGTGTACTTTGCAATGAGATGATGATAAAACCCGGCGGAATATAGTATAGAATTTATACACTCTGCCTCCCTGGAGTTAGAATTAGTACGAGAAACTAGGGACCAAAAATATCTCGTCGTCAGGCATTACCAAGGAGAGAAAATAGAAGAGGGCATCCCTGGGAATTGTGTAAGTAGCTAAGCTATTATTTAATTCAAGAGACGTATCATAAAGTATTTAAGAACAACATGAAGTCTAACACGCCTCATTTTCCTGACAAAGTTCGGAGGAGAAAGCACCAAAGGGTGGGTGATTCACCTCGTTTTAAGGAAAAATGATTCTAGTTTTCTACAATGACTGAAAAAATTTGTACTTTTGTCGCTCTCTGACAGCAAAGATGATTGGATTTCCCATGCAATACTATAGATTTCATATAGTTCTCACTAAAATTGCATCCATTAAGTATAAAACCAAGAGACAAGGGTTTCTTCGCCCTTGAGAAGAGAAACCGAAGCAATTCCCAATTTTATTGATCTAATTCTCCCAGAGAGAGAGAGAACGAAAATTTGATTAGCTAAGTATAAAATTGGCTCCGGTTACCAGGCCTAGGCCCAGCCCATGCGGATAATGTTTTATTGTGCAATCAAATCCACTTGTGCAATGAAATTGGGTTTACTACATGAGACAGAAAAGTTTGCTGCATTTTTACGTGCACGATACAACACAATCGATATCTCTTCCTTTCATTTCAATGCAATTCCAAAATTGGGCTGTGACCTATAAAAAGTGGCAAATAACGGGTATCCTCATGAGTGAGTTCGTCTCGTCACCCAATTTACTAGGAGATTTTATGACCAGGAAAAGCCGATGGCAATTTTCAAAATTAAACCGTATCAGGAGATTAGGTTTTGCAAAGAAGAGGATAATTTCCTCCAGCTCCAGCTTACCATTAGCTAATGAATTAAATTTAATTGAATCTGTACTTTGCTTAGCTGGGCGTAAGGGGCATCTGCAAAAGATTCTAGAAATCTTGAGCAACTGATGCAAAATTCGTGCAAATTAATCCAACTGACATTTATTTTCTGGCCTCTACACTGAATTGAA
>WJEZ01002958.1:0-11954 GCA_009869925.1 Thalassaphorura encarpata
TTGGTGGCAAAAGTAGGAGGAGGATCATTTTCCCAAAGTTTATTTCTGTCCCATCAGAATTCTCTAATTAATCCACCATGGCGAATTTTTTGAAAGGGTTGAACTGAACTTTTGTCGAATCAAATTGGATTAAATATTTGAGATGATCCAGTAAATGTTCATGTTCCATCTTGACAATCTTTTCACTTGCAACCATTGATAAATTTCTGCTTATGACCAAGATAATGACGAAACGACAGTAAATATTTCCAGGTCATTCTGCATTGTCATTCCGGCTTCATCAAGAAGCAGCAATTGTTGTAGAATATCTGAAACAGCAAAAGAAATGAAATTTCAGCAGGGGTTATACAAGTACATGTATTAACTTCATCATATGATTTATTAAAATATTAGCCATTCATTCATTGCAGACTTCTTCAAGAAATATCACAAGATTTGAACCCAGAAGCGAAATTTATTGAATGGCACTCTTGGGGAAAATATTTGTTAAAAATTCTGCCCAGGAGTTTCTCGAACTCAATCCCCCAAAAAATTCTTAAATATGTTATACTTTCATCCCCAAATTTTATAAAGAAGGTGTGTAATGTTCCAATTTATTTTCTTTCTGTTCTTCATTTATTTTATTTCTAGGCTAGATTGCAGAAAAATATGAGAGCGTGCTTGCATGGACGATAGCTAGTTGTTGTGGAAGAATTGTTGAAGATATTTTAGCATTGAAGAGAAGTAGTCGGTTTGTCCATCTAAGACCTTGTTTTTCATTTTTGCTCAAGGCAAACACTATGCTAGTGCTGACTGCTGACTCGGATTCTTATAATCCTATGGGAATTTTGAATTTGGATGCTGTAGTGTAGTCGAGAAGAGAAATCCTCGTTTCGTTTCCTTTCTCCAACTATTTTCTTTTTACCTCAAACTAGACTAAATTTCGTCCTAATTTGACTCATCATGCATTTTACATGCATTTTCAGTTCGCTTCTTCTCAATTCCTTTTTATTTAGAAATTAAGTCTCGTTCCTCTCCTTTTTCCTCATGCAAAAACTGGCGGCGGAAGGAAAGGCGAAGGTTGGGCGAGATCTTTGCATTCAAAGCATGATTCATCTATTCTAGCAAAATTAATTTCACTTCAACTCTACACAATGGAAAGACATGGTGGAAAAGAAGGACACGCTAGCTAGCTGTAGCTGGTAGCCTGCATTTGCTTTTTCCTTTTCCCTTTGTGTTTTGACCAATCCATGCACCGTCCGCACTTTCATTTCATTTTCATCCCTAGTGTGAAAATTAGAGTGCAATTCAAAGAAGTATGCGAATACGAATAGTGCTGGATTTTGAAGTTCCTGTTGCAGAATGCAGTTCAAGCCGAAACCTTAACACTACGCTAACCCAAAGGACGACCAAACCGAGAAATCCTTACTTAACCCAGATTCACATACGGCCACGAAACTTTAGCTAGAGTAGAAAATAAGCTCGGATTCAAAACCTTTTATAAAAAATAATAATAATTGTATAAGTAGATGTGAAATGTAACATATTTGGAAATATAGGGACAAACACGTTTGGATGCACATAGGGAATACCCATTACATTACGATGCAACTTGTTGGAGTTTCCTTCCGCGTCATCAAACTTGGAAATGTCAGGTGAGAATTGAAAGAGAAAGCGGATACGAGGAAAAAAGTAGGCCTTTCTCTCTTTTTCTGAAAATGCTCCAAGTATTTCATATCATCTCTTTGTACTCTCAACCTTTAGAGGTTTCAACATTTAGAAAAGAAATATTACGTAAATAGCAAAGGGATGCGTTCTTACAATTGGGCTCCGCTCGGCTCAATACAGAATCTATACAAGTCTTTGCTCTTTTCAAAAATGAAAAAGTCAACTCGGTCGTGTCGTATATGACTATGACAGCGGAAATAGCTTATGTTAGCGCTGGATGTCATTTTATTTCAAAAGTCACAGTATTGAAAAAAATTGTAAACGAGAGAATAATCTCCAAAGGTCAAACTTGGAGTTGTGATGGATAAAAGGATTCATTAGTTTAACTAGATCAAGTTAGACTAGCTATGTAAAGACTTGGATTTCAAAAGATGCAAACTTTTTCTCAAGTTTTATTTGTGTCAAATTGGTAGGCATTTCTACGAATAGGTTTTTTATTCGTTAGGACTTGACATACTTTTGCCTAAACTTGATACTTTGTATCCAAATCCAATTACAGGGATTGTTAAAAGTTTTAGCAAGATTTTGCAAATATATTTTTGCACGCTTCATTATAAGGAATGACGTTTCTTCTTGCTTCCGCGTTTCCTTATCCGATTATACCAAACTGAAGGTTTCTGGCATGTTATGTCCACTATTCTGAAAATTCTGATGAACTAGTTACAATTTTTGAAAAATCCTAGCAAATCTTACAAAATTTAGAGAAAAAATAAACCGAAGATGGTTGAAGATGAAGTAAAAACGATTGCAGTTGTACTAAACTTGACGACAACATAGTCGTCGCCTATTCATTCTTCTGTTATTTCATCCGGGAATATGAACTAGGAGGACTCTTAGAAATACCCGAGTAGGCAGGCATGAGTTGTCCTTACGTACGTAGTCAGTTTTGGAGTTTTAAACCCGTTTTCTCTTTTTCCCTGAAGAACTTACGTTAGCGGTGTGCGTTCGCGTCCGTTTTCTAACATAACAGAGCTCTCTGATCTCAATCCACATCTCAGCAACAGGAGCATCCCCATGTATTATGTATGTAACTCTTCTCTCAGGGAAAAAGCCGTTTCCAACTCTCATTTCAACCAAGGAGAAAAAAAAACCCGGGAGCTGTTCTTGAGAGAATCCAAAACTCAATGTTATGTGATGTAATGGAATGGAATCCAAGACTTGGGTCGTGGATTCTTTGGGTAAGTGGAATGGGTAAAAAAGTACATGTAACGTAGAATTCACATATTTATTTACAGGTATGATCATGGAAAGCACGATTGGCTCAAACACCCACACCAATGGACCTACCTGCCTACCTACCTGGAAAAGAGATGGACATTCATATAACGTGATGTCCTTTGATGACGGAGAGTACTTTCTATTTTGAAGGAAAAGAAACTGCAGCTCAAAGACTCACAACAGACAAATTTACAGACAAGGGGCTTCTTTGCATAGAATTTAGAATTTATTTGAGTGTAAAAAAGAATTCTACAACTTTTAGCTCAAATCTGTCATCTGTCACCTAGCAAGCAGGATTTTTCAGGCGAGGGCAATTCTTCACCTGTATTTCATGCACCTTCACTTGAAAAACGAGACATAACATTTTTTAGGAACAGTAAATTCCTACGTTATTAGACAAATTCTTGTTCGTCAAATAGAATGCTAGGGAATTTTAGGAATTTCAAAATTACATGTGCAAAAAGTCAATGTCATTGACAAACTGAACAAACTAGAGACAAAATTGGGTTTTCCATGTAAAGCGACTAGGGTTGATGAGGCAAGAAAAATATGATAGGAAATAGTAAAATCGAATAATCGAAATTTAACACTAACCTATTAGGGACGAACCCCAAGAAAACTTGTCTGACATTCTTCTTTGGGGCAAAACTTTATAATTATCATTATAAAAAGAAATTATTAGAATCTCTTATTATTAAAAAGTCTAAGAATTCTTACAAAGTTCTATTAATACTTACAAAAGTTATGTAATGCAGAGGAATCAGATGTAAAAACAAAAAAAAGGGACTTTTGTAATCTTTCTTTTGACTTAGAACAAGAAAATTGAACATGTTTTTCCCATCTTGGATATTTTTATGCCTCTGTTTCGACTCGCTTTCTCCCTTGAGACTTTGAGACCACGTTGTGTTTGTATACGTAGCGTAGTGGAATGCAATGAGTATTATTCTTAAGCCTTTTCCATTCATTGAATCCTCACAAGGGCATTGCGATGGGTTGCGCTACGATACGTTACGTTTCTTTGCACAAAAACACAATGGGCAGAAAATCCTTTCACAGGCTTGGCTGCTTTCTCCATGTGGACAATTATTATTATTATTTTGAGTGTGGGAGAAAGCAAAACCAGACAACCAGAGCAAACCACAATTCAATCAGCAACAGACTTGTATATAAAAGTGACACTCTGTTCTGTTTATCCGTTCTTCTCCTTCTGGGAAAAATAAAGGTAAGAAGATTAGAAAAATATATCATGAACACAGTCCTATTTCTTCATTCTAGAAAATATACTTAGTTCATCGATTTTGGTTCGACTTCTTGCCTCTTCTTCCGTGTCTTAGATTTCTATTGGGATAAAACACTTCAAGTCAAGTCGGAGGTAAGTTAGAGCTTCCAATGTGTTGTGTACCAGTAGTACGCACTCAAGGTCCTAGCAAAAGCATTTATAGAAAAATATTAAGTTTTATGTGTCAGATCCACCCGTTTGGTTTCAAATGTCTCAATTTTCTTTGGTAAACCACTCATTCAATTCTAGAATCTAGAGGAGCTAGTAATATGATAGTATTGAATGAAATGGGTGCAAAATACTTTGCTTGGCTTAACGTTTGCGTCTTCTGCCAGGCGCATAAAAATTCATAGTGCAAAAGTTTTGAAAATATTATTGAATGATCAGAATTTTATTGGGCGACTTGTATCTTGTATGTAGTAGGATGAACTTCCCTAGATTGTAATTGTCTCCCAGGGAATACACAGAATATTAAAAATCCAGTGTCGTCCTGGCATGACACTCGTACGTATGTGGTTCATGTTCATTCTTTGGGGCAAGAGGTTGAGTTAGTCTGGCAAGGCATGAAGCAAGGAAAAGAAAGATTAAAATTATCATGAGATAATTGAGCGTTCATTTATAAGCCCGGGACCAAGTTGGCACTCTTTCTTCAATTCCACGTGCGTTTCTCTCGGATCTCGCCCTGTCTTCATCTCTCTCTCTTTATTAAAGAACTCACGTTCCGCCTTCCCCTTGTGTCTCTCTTCGCAAATCGCAAACTATGAGATCATCCATCCCATCTTTTCTTTTCCCTTCCTTCACTGAACAGGTCACAATCCAAAAGAATTACAAGTGTAACATGTATAATGTCATGTGGGAGCATCCTCCTTCCTTCCTTCCCATCTCATGCTTACGTACAACATGATTCTTAAAATAATAGTCACTTACATTAAATTACATTTGTCCGTCCTCATATTATAACATGTTCAAACACATTCAACCAGCTTCTGCTAGTACGTACGTCTGTCTAGTACTCCACTGTATAACAAACAATTGCCAAAGGAGTGCGGCGGAATGCAATTCTGATATTTTTGCAATATCCATCCACTTGACTTGACTTGAGTTGACTAAAGCCTTGTTAGATTTCCGGACTCACTCCAACTTTAGCACCGACGTATACTTTCACCGAATGGAGGGTTCAAATTTAAGTGTTATTGTCATGGGTTGTCCCATTTCGATCCGACGTCAAAATATTTTCTACTGCAATTAACCAAGCGGTCGGGGGAGAAGAGTGATTTGGATTTTAAACACTGGAGGCCATGATGCTATGACTATGTACCATGTATCTCCTACATTATTTAGTACATGGCGTTCAAGACCATAAACCCGTAAGGACTCCATTGCATAAAATTACAATATGTGCTTATGCTCGTGTACCCATGCTCATGTAGTTATATTTATGGGATATGTTTAGAATAGGATAAAGAAAGTGGGTCTTTACAAACAAACGGCATTTTAATTGAACACTAGTATCCGATCCCCTATCGTTTATTTTAGGAATGGAGTCGGGGATTTAAAATCTCATAAATCGTTCAGAGATTTTCACATACAAAAACTTTTTTTGTATCCTACAGTTTTACTAGTAATCTTATACGCACTCAAAATCCCTGGTTCATCGCATTGTATTTGCGTGGTTACACATGAATCCGATTATTACACAGGGTACGAACAAAGTTTTGAGTGAAAATCATAGAAACGGAAGGATTAAGCATGGGGTGGGATAGAGGGAAAAAGCAGTAAGAAAAATCAGTTGAATTGAATGAGCAAAGGCGAATCTTCTCATCCCTTCAAAGGAACGCAGAGGAACAGAATACAAGAAAGAGTGAAGAAAGGATAAATTTTGAGGACACCTGTTGAAGACTGATGGGAAAGAAGAAGACGAAGAGAAAGTTTAGAATGAACAATTTGAGAATCAATGGAATTTATGGCCCTGAATTGAATTGCAAAAAAATATTCGACACTTTCATCAATTTGTATTTTATGGAGAAAATAGCCATGAAGAACACAATAAGGAATTATGAATAGCTCAAAAAGTAAATGACTATGTTCACCTTTATTAGAATTTGAAATTTTTACTTGTTTTAAGCGGAAAATGTCCTAGAGCTGAATTCTGGATATTTTTAATTCTCACATCTTAATTAAAAATATTTTACTTGTAGTTTTGCTTAAAATTTGAAAATTTTCAATCAAGGTTCGTATAATGAAGCAAGTAATAGTGTTTCCGTGATTTTGTGTAATATTGGACTTGTCTGTCTGGCGTTGAGATAAATTTTTCCGTGCCTAGATTCTAATTTGCCTGAATGGTGGATGCCGTGTAGTCGTAAACTCACCTATTTTTCATTAGATGATCATTTGTCGCTTCCGGAATGACGACGACGGATCTATGCCAAAGGGATGAGAGAGGACGAAACCGAAAAATGTGTCCCAGTGGCTTAGACTATAGCAAAGAGATTGGCGAAGATTGTGGAGGACGACGTGGAGAGATGAACTTGTTCAAAAATAAATCCACCAGAAAAACCCTTTCGTCGTCTACTTCTACTTCCACTTCCACTTTACTCCTCCTGTGCACCTTGGACAAAATACACTATTTGCTCCCTTGTCTCTTCACCGAATTCAAAATTCAAGTGAAGACGATAGTATATCTGAGCATTATTCTACAGAATCCAGCGATCCACTCTCTTCGGCCCACATCACTTCCATAAATCCCATAGACACAACATAATCATGCACTTTGCGAATGACACACATGACACAGATTAAATTCAGGCACTCAACTCGCAAAAATATTTTTTACATTTTATACATTTGTAAGTTGCGAATGCGAATAAATGAGTGAGGATTTTTAATTTCGGTCTAACTAATCAAATCCTCAAGTAAAAATGTTCAAATAGAAATCAATCCCCACTCAGCTTTCTCCATCCTGTCGTACGCTAATGACAACTCAAATTATTATGATTTGTCCAAATGTTCGTTTTTATTTGAATTAAACTTGGAGCTCAAATAAATTGGAGATGTAAGTTGGATTGGTGGAAGGACAGTACGGAAATTAAATTTTGAGTCCGAGTTGAAATATGAGTCTTGTAATGGGAGTGAATCGTGAGACTAGTTGTCTGGAGTCCAGAGGAGAGGGAAGAAAATCAGTTTCTCTTCCAGAACTTGAAGCCTGACTCTCCTCAGAGTCAAATTGAAACTACTTCCACTTGAGGAAAACTCTTCTCTTCTTCTTTCGGATCGAGAGGAGACTTCGGAGAGAGAAACTCTCGGGCATTTTGCTTACGTAGAACCCGGACCCGACTTCTACTCCTATTCTGTCTATCCATTCACATACTTTGTATACAATATCATCAACTCTTCTCCCAATCTCTCAGTATCTAGTCAACTCTTTGCTTGCGCTNGAGAGAAACTCTCGGGCATTTTGCTTACGTAGAACCCGGACCCGACTTCTACTCCTATTCTGTCTATCCATTCACATACTTTGTATACAATATCATCAACTCTTCTCCCAATCTCTCAGTATCTAGTCAACTCTTTGCTTGCGCTCAGCTTATTCAATTCCACTTCTTCAAATCTACCAATCCAACACTTTTTCCCCTCTTGCACTAGTTGAGCAATTTTAGCAACTTTCAATTTTAAAAACTTGAGTTTTATCTCGAGTTCCAATGTCATGTTCGATTTTTCACCTCTTGAAATTCTGGCTAGGCATACGAGTTGAAGAAGATGACTTTTCGCAAATCCTTATTTAATTGAAATGCCAGTTGATAATCTGGCGTTGTCAGGTTCATCAGGTTGCAGACGCAAACGGTAAGTTTTGAAGCAATTGAGGTGACCTCTAGATTTGTGAAGAACGAAGTCCTGGGTTCTCTGCTTACAACCCTAGTCGAGTATTTTATATATTTAAAGCTCATTTTATATTTAATAAAAAGCAGATCTAATCCCAATTCTAATTTTTATACATAAAATTTGGGCCTTGAATGTCCATCTGTCTGTCTGACACATCTTCTTCTCAGAAACTGCCAGGCAGATTTTCATAAATGGTCGCTACAAATGTCCAAAATATACCGCGGAAGGTGAATTGGTAACTTGGGCTTTTTTATATGGAATTCATAAAAATGTGCCGATTTCGAAGCTTTCAAGCCAAATAATGTCAAAAAGTACTCGAAATTATTTAAGGTTACCTTTGATCTTTACACCGGACGGGTATATTCAGTATTCGCGGATGCTTTACTAAATATGTCTGATTGAAATACTTAATTTCATGAAATGTTTATTAAATTAATTGAGTAAATATTGATACTAAGGATGTAGTTTTACGTTGATTAATTATGATTAATTATTATATTTAATAAAAAGCAGATCTAATCCCAATTCTAATTTTTATACATAAAATTTGGGCCTTGAATGTCCATCTGTCTGATTTACTAAATATGTCTGATTGAAATACTTAATTTCATGGAATGTTTATTAAATTAATTGAGTAAATATTGATACTAAGGATGTAGTTTTACATTGATTAATTATGATTAATTCGACATAATAATTTACAAGCCTCTAATGTCCTCCAATTTTCTGAATCCGTGAATGTTTGAGTTTCCAAAATCGAACCAGGGGTTGTGGAGATATAACAAAAAAATTGGATGGCTATGGCGCAGCATGGCTTGCCTATCGATACGATCTATGATTCTGAATGGGAAGAGGTATACTACTGACCCTTGGACCCACTTTTCAGGTTTTTTATGTGTATTTTTCTATTTGGCTTTTATCTGTTCCGTTTTCGCTCATTTTCAAAAGAGGCTTTTTAGGCTAGTGCTCAATATTCCTCAACGTGGTTCAATATTACCCTGTAACAATTTACAAATTATTGAGACCGTATTATAACTATTAAAAACAATTTTAGATGCATGAATTCTGTTCGTCCAGTCCTGAAGGGAGTATACATAAAATATCAAAGACAAAGGTTGAGTGATGTACCCTTGCACAATGATTGCTCAAGTGATGAAAGGTAGTACTTAAGAATCGTATTAGTCGTTTGACTCCGTCCGCCAAATATTTACATGTAGTACACATTTCTGATGTACCTCACGTAGCAATGGGGCGGGTTGAGTTGTCTGTTATCAGATTCTCTCACTGTTCACGAATAATTGCAAAATCCTTCATACCCAATTTTTCTTTGCAATTATTGCAATTCACAAGTTTTAAACAATTGTATATATGATTAGAATCTTTATCTCTCCAGATTTGCACATCGTAAGTTAAACTTGTGCCTTCTGCCCCACCCAAATTTTCAAAGAAACAAGGTACAAAATGAGCCTGCAGACAGATATTTGACATTTCAAAGAATGTGTCATCAAAATAAATGAAGATTTTTTATCTCTTTACCATTATAAAATAAGTTCATCTTCGTGAGAATGCACTTTGAGCAGAGAATGAAAGTTAGCTAATGTATCAGTTTGAACAAGTGTTATCCAAAATATAATTTTATAAATATGTCACGAACCATGCCGTGTCAACCAACCATCCTTAGTGCATTAGCTCCAACTGCACTTAAGTGCAACATAATGTTGTGATATTAGGTACCGCAGAACATTGGATTGGACGATTGCGTTGGTTTTAATATGCAATTTGTACCGGCAACTCGAATGCACTTTTATATTGATGAGTCTAATGATGAAATCCTCTCATCGAATAAAAAATGATGCATGGTGGGCTAAATTGTGCACACGCAAAACTAATGTTCTATTGTTTCAAGCCCAATGACAGTGCAAGCGAAATAAAAATTGACAAAAATCAGAGTCCCAGTTAAATTACACTTGTATGGCGATTTCACCATATAATTCCCAAGTATGTATTTTTGTTACATTTTCAGTAGGCAAGAAAGGTCAACGCGTGCCCTATTTTTTACTTAAGCCATTCCAGCATAAATTGATCGCTTAGCTCTTCAATTTATTAAAAATACCTGCAATACCTAAATTGTAATAGAAATATTTCACACCGAAGCGTTTAGTATAATTAATGGGAAGTAGAATTGTCAATATTTTATAATAATCCATCATTTCTCTCAGCATGCTACAAAATAACTGCCTTCCAATAAATTAAATTCTTCCCATAGTTGATTGATATGATTGCGTGTTATGGGATGGATGGTGGTTGATTTCAATGTCGTCTCGTTCACTTGTTTGGCAATTTGTGGAAAGACACACAAGACGAGATCGGTATGAAGAAAGTGAGGGCCCGTATGGTATGCTATGTTATCGTTTGTATGTAATTTACGAGTAAGTTGCGAGATGACAACCTTGACCGTGATTATACTCCTTGTGGTTAAATTTCCGCAAAGGAAACCACTAACCTTAATTTTTTCTGCAAATATTTGGTTTTACGTAGTCTATATACTCAAATCAAATGAAGAAGATGATGATGGGATAAAGATCTCGACTATCCACTATCTACTCAACATTGCATGCATTAGCATTGGCAACAAATGCAGGAACATTTAGATATTAATTGCAATTGTCTGTGCCTCGCGCCTATAAGTTATGACTAAAGTAAAAACAAGACGAGCAGGAGTTCAGTGCCAAAGTCATAAATGCTTTACTCACATTACATTGCAAAAGTTATCTCTCCTCATCTTTTTAATAGTACGAGTCAGTAGGAATCCCATCCACGTTATTCTTTCTTCCTGGTGGGACAATACAGTAAAGTGCAGTACTGGGCTAGTTTTTCTCAATCAATTTCATCCGCACTTGAAATTCAATTTGCAGTCATAACAATTAAAAAAAAGACCACACCCGATTATATCAAAAATATTGATTGTATTTTTTATTTAGAAATATATGCCTGGAAAATTATAATTTATTTAATTAAACGTCCAACATTAGATCCTGAATTTCATGAATAGCAATAAAGCAAAGGCTTTGTAAACAAATTCTTTGTTTAAAAGACTGCCACTTACTTAACCCAATGAGGTAACTGATCGAGTGTAACAGGTAGTGTAAACATACGTATTTGCAGTTGAGTCGAGTGTTGGGTCATCATTTAATACTTTGTCTGCGTCTTCAAAAGATCATTCATCATTATAGTCACATGCATAACGGTGTACGTAGCATTAGCATTTGTAGTGTCAGAGTCAGAGTCGTCAATGGGATGAAAAAAAAACGTTTAGTTCTACCTACGCCATACACTTTCATCTTCTTCATTAATGACCCAATGATGAGAACTCTTCTTACACCTATTGTCCGACTCAAGACTAAGGATTTGGTCATTAGGGTAGGACTGATCTCATATTACACACGCCTAAGAAAATCGCCAATTCACCAGCTTCCGGGGTTTTTTCCACGTACTTGTAATAATCCAATTAAATGATACTGTCTACAACCTTTTTACAAAGACCCTTTGGGTTTTACCGCTCTGCAATTATAATATTATGAAGAAATAAATGCATTACATACAAAAAATCATATTTCAAGATGCAAGCCCGTTGCAAAGGATTAAATTGAAATATGCTGTACGATCCTGAGCCTATTTACTCTAATTTACTAACCAATTTAAAGTAAATATTGAGATTAATCTCAAATCTCAACAAGGATAAAAATCCTGTGTGGCACCGAGTAGTTTTCCCTTACTGCAATTCGTGTTTTTGTCTCAAAAAACTTGAGTCCAATGAGATATGTTAATGATTGTCCTTGCCTCGCATTTTCATTATGGCTTGGCATTGTAT
>WJEZ01002959.1:0-11952 GCA_009869925.1 Thalassaphorura encarpata
TCCACCGACTTGGGTTCGAAGTTCCTCATTACTTTTTAGATTATCTCTGGAAATTGTAGTGTTGGATAAGATAATTCCATCGACCTTGGTTTCTTTGCGCTTTATAGATTTGCAAATGCTAGAAATGTCAGCGTCTGTGAGATCAGGGGCTACTTTGAGAAAAATCGGTACATGTCTTGACTGGTTGTTTCGAATGGCCACAACTTTCTGGAAAATGATAAAATAAATGAGATAAGTGAGATAATGAGAATGAGATAAATAAATAAGATAAAATGTCTAACGCAATTAAATTACAAAATATCATTGGTTGGGTTTAATTTCTATGTATTACCGTGAGTAATTCATTGAGGCTTTCAGCTTTCTGAAGTTCTCTCAAATTAGGTGTATTTGGTGAAGAAATATTTATCACAAAATAATCAGCGGAATCACTAAATGTTTCAATTCCTTTGCAGTAATCTGAAATTCTATCTTGAGAATCCTTGTTTGCTCCAAGATTAATTCCGATGGGATAGCTCGGATTACATTTCTTAAATTCAATAATTCTCTCATGAATGACATCTTGACCATCGTTATTGAACCCATATCTGTTAATAACAGCTGAATCTTCTGGCAATCGAAACAGTCTAGGTTTTGGATTTCCTCCTTGGGGTAGCGGCGTAACACTTCCAATTTCTACCCAGCCAAAACCCAATCGCATTAATCCGGACAAGCATTCTGCACTTTTGTCAAATCCAGCTGCAAGACCAATAGGATTTTTAAGGTCCAAGCCCACAAGCTTAGTTTTCTGAAAATAAGAATGAGAAATTAAAACTAAAAAAAAAAACAAATTCCTTAATTTCTCATAAATATACTTACCAAATTTGGTGATTTGCTTTCACATGATGGAGCCGCCTTGATTAAATTATGTTTGGCTAAAAATATAGCAGATCTATGTGAGAATTCTGGATCAACACGATTTAAAATTGGATTGAGAATATTTTCAAAAAACTTTTCATCCCCTCTCCAAATTCCAATTACTCCAAAGGTAAAGGTTCCTCCCGCAGCTACTCCGATGATCGATGTAATCTTTTTCTGTCGATATAAAAAAGTCTGTGTTACAGCAAAATTACACTACCAAAAATTACAAAACTTTTCTTCACATTTTAATAGCCAAGTAAAGTAACGTAACGTAACATTGTACAAATGTAATTTCCTTACCACAAGCTTCGGATTTCTGAACATGTTGCAAATGAATGATATAAAAATTGATCTATTGTAATTTTTGGTGCATCTACATTTATTAAAAATTAGATTAATTATTGAAATTCACAAAGTTTGCGAAGTGTAACAATTTCTCCGAACACAATAATTTTGCCCAAAATGATTCCCGCTACCAAAATTCTCACAGTTCCCCAACCTCAAAAGACAAAATAAAAATATTGAGAAAAATGCGGCGGAAGATTTCAAATTTTTACTCAAAGGGGACCTACGTACGGCATGATTAGTAATTTTCGCCGACGATATTTTCATTGTTGGCGATAATGGGAGGCGCAGACAGTGAACGGGATCAAAGAATTTCCACTCCACATCATGGAACTACCGCAAGGGGTGGTGGTGGTGATAGGGTAAGCATATTAAGTTAATCGATCATAAAATACTAGAATCGATTTTAGAAATTATATTTATATTTATATTTTAATAACTTTAGGCATATTTAATTAAACGCATGTGTCTGTTTTAGGAATCGGGCGTTCAAAAGCATTCCGTACATACACTCGTGTTCAGATCCCTCAAGAGAACCCATGACATGTTTCTAAGTGACCAACCTTGTCTTCCACCTCAAGATGATGAAGCGTAAGAACATCTGAATTTAATGATATTGACTAAGTCCAATTAATTAATGTCCTTCTCTATTTTGTTCGTTTAGAGAGAAAATTAAAAGAGCTATCAAGGCTAGAGATCAGTACGGACCAGTCATTCCGATTGTAGAAGAGAAAAAACGGCAATTGGCGATCGAAGGGATTCACATTGGACCCAAGGCAATTATGCCATCGTCAAATGAAGGAGGAGATGGATCAGAGCCAGATTCAACCACTGAATATGGGGGATTGGGCCTTGGAATGGGTTTGGGCATGGGCGTCGGTCCTCCTGGAAGTCAACAATCCGCTGTTACTTTATACACGTGAGTAGGATTACGAATTATTATGTGTATTTTATAGGTACACTAGTAATTTTAATTTTTCCTTAATTTTTCAGTGGAAATAAACCTGCACAACAAACAGGTGGAATTAGTATGCGAGCTGTGACGGAGCTTCCACCAAAACCTTCAGTCCATTCCCTCGTAACTCAAAAGAAATTGACGGCAATGCCTAAACCAAAATGGCATCCACCATGGAAATTACATCGTGTCATAAGTGGGCATTTAGGTTGGGTCAGATGTGTGACAGTAGAACCAAATAATGAATGGTAATTTTAAAGCATTAAGTTGAATGCATAGTTTACTAATGCATGAGATACGAAGGATGCAAAATCGAATGACTTTTACGATTTATTTTTAGGTTTGTGACGGGAGCAGCAGACCGTGTGATTAAGATTTGGGATTTGGCTAGTGGAAAATTAAAATTGTCATTGACTGGACACGTGAGCACGGTTAGAGGATTAGTCGTGAGTCCTAGACATCCTTATCTCTTCAGCTGTGGAGAAGATCGACAGGTCAAATGTTGGGATTTGGAATATAACAAGGTAAAAATCAACACTCATTTCTCGCTCTTACAATTCTAGTCATTTAATTTATAATCTGATTTTCATACCTCTTTCTTATTTCTAGGTCATTCGACACTACCATGGTCATTTGAGTGCAGTTTATGGGTTGGCCCTTCATCCAACGATTGATGTCCTCGTGAGCGTTGGACGTGACAGCGTGGCCCGTGTCTGGGACATGAGGACCAAAGCCAATATTCACACCTTGAGTGGTCATACCAATACAGTTGCTTCAGTATTGACTCAAGCCGCTGAGCCACAAATTATTACTGGCTCTCATGACTCTACAATAAGGTTGTGGGATTTGGCTGCAGGAAAATCCTTAGCTACGCTAACGAACCATAAAAAATCGGTAGATATTTCCGTTTGCATATTTCTTGGATTATTTCTTGAAATTACTGAGTTTTATTCATTTTTTCGTTTAGGTTCGTGGATTGGCAATGCATCCCAACCTCTTTATGTTTGCCTCTGCTTCTACTGATAATATCAAGCAGTGGAAATGCCCTAAAGGAGAATTTATTCAAAATTTGTCTGGACATAATGCCATTTTGAATGCCCTCGCAGTTAATCCGGTAAGATTTAGCTTATTTTTTGCATAAATTAATAAATTCTTATTAATTTACAACCACTGATCTAAAATTTAATTTTTTTTGTAAAGGACGGTGTAATGGTTTCTGGAGCTGATAACGGCAGTATGCATTTCTGGGACTGGAGAACTGGTTATAATTTCCAGCGGTAATTTTGAATAAAATTTAATTCTTAGTTTTGTATTGTTTACAATTTTGTAATCTCTCTCATTTTTAACTTATTTTTAGGATACAAACTCAAGTACAACCAGGATCCATGGATTCTGAAGCTGGAATATTTGCAATGACTTTTGATTTATCTGGAACTCGTCTCATTACTACAGAAGCGGATAAAACGATCAAAGTTTACAAGGAAGATGATGAAGCTTCAGAGGAATCAAATCCAATTGATTGGAAACCAGATATTCTCAAGCGGAGAAGATTTTAATTCATTTGTAATAATCAAATTTCACTTCTGTACTAAATCAACTTATTCATTTTTCTTTTTTTTTCTTCATTCATTTTTTTATAATATTCTAAAATTACTATGATAGGAAATAAATGCAATTCACTAGTTTAATTCTTAATTCAAGGACGAAATGGTTATTTTATATTTTTGGCTTGCCTGCCCAATTTTTTGTCGATGTCAATGCGGCAAGGCAAGATTCTTTTTTACAAGGGAACTACCTGTGGTGTACTCTTGAATTTTGGATTTATGCAGTGCTATGTTGTGTCATTTACATTGAAAAAGCACCCTGTTGACTTCCCTTGTTAGTGAGCGGGAAATGAGTGAGTGAACGGAATGGAGCCGCCGTGCCTGTGCTTGTGCTTCTTTTTATTTTCCCGTCTATCCCGTCCCGTCCCGTGCTAGCTAATCTAACCCAAGTTTTCTTTCTTTCGTTTCATCGTGATCTTTTCTTGACTGACCTTTTCTTATCTTTCATCAAAAGTGATTGTTTGACCGGAGTAAAACTAAAATACACACAAACTTCACTGAACTGATTTGACTAGACTTGACTTGCAAAGAGGTTAAAGGCTCAAGCCTCAAGCCTAAGCCTAACGGCAAATCGTTGGGTCCAACTCCACTATCAATCAATCAAAACGGATTGACCGAGGAATTAAATAAGGTAATATAATTAATTATATGAAACCAATCGTTCATTACTAAACAAAGTTTATTAGGTAAGTCATCTTTGCTTGTGCTGAAATTAATTTTCAGTCAGTCAGTCAATGTAGCAGAATGTTAGAAATGACAGTTACGTCATAATCATACGTTAGAAAGAATCACAGATTTTGAAAAAAATATAGAATAGTTTTAGTGTGTTTAAACTAAACTGTTATGGGGGATTGACGACTCTGCCTGTAATCGTGAATTATTGCATTTGTGGATTATGGTAGGAAATGAGATCTGTATATTTTTGTTACTGCTGTCTTATTAATTTTTTTTTGATTCTCCTATAAACAGGTGACCTGACTTGACTGATCCGTCTTCCGTCCGATTCATAATTCATCATGCCTGTTACACGAGCTAGAGCAAAATGCAACAATCCAGGGACGGCTGCAGCCCCTGTGGGTAAGCATCAATTATAGAAAAGTGATTATTACACAGCGGATATTTTCTGTACTGATGTTTTTTGATTTTTAATTAATGCAAGATTGACTAATCGATTTGTTTGTAATGCTAATGAAGCCCCAGCAGCTGCAGCTTCGAAGCCGTCCTCACGGACAAGAGCAAAGTCAAAGAAAGCTGCCGCAGCAGCGGCTGCGGAGGACGAGGTTGCTGCGACCCTTCCTCCTCCAAGTCCCCCACGCAAGACGAATTACAAAAGTTCTACTGAGAGTGGAATTGTTTTGGAATCAGATAGAGCTGGAACAAGCAGTTCAATGTATCAAAGGGACAGTATCCCTCATATTCAAACTCAATCCAAAAAGAATGCTAATGCTGGAACTGGAAGGCAGACAAGAAAAGCAAAAAAAGCAGCAGAAGCAAAAGAGAACAAAGAAGTAGCAGCTGCGACTGCCACAACGGAGGCAAAAGCGAATGTTGAGACTACTGAGGAAATTAATCACAGCCATGGTTTGGTCCTACAAACTTTTTTTAACCCTAAGGAAGGCTGGCACAAAAAAACCAATAAGATCCTTACCGAAATGGATAAAGTAATTGATGTGAGTTGAAAGTCTATTCATTTTTAAATGTCATGCTACTGGCCTGGCCTTGACTTTATTTTCATTATATTCTAATTTCAGACTAAAAGGAAAAATGCTGAGAAAGTTTTCAAAAGCATTAGAGGAGGCAATGGGAAAAAACTTGATGTAGAAAAAACTCCTTTACTCCGTGGTTTGAAATCTGCTGCCAGTACACGTAAAAAGGAAAACAACATTGGGGAAAAACAACCTGAAAAGGTGCGTTGCTTGTTTTTGGTTACAAATTTACATATCTGATTGAATTTCTTGATTGATTTTTTTATTACTCAGATGATTGTAGAAGCTGAGCCAGAAGACAACGAACCAGAGTCGGAAGAAGCTGGTGGTGATAGCAGTGCTAAGAAAACTCGCAAAATTCTTAAAACTAAAGGAGCGAGGGATAAAGAGCGTAAAGCTGCTGCTGCTGCAACTGCCAGTATAGCAAAAGGAGAGAAAAGACCTCGTTCTCCCCCTGGACCATTTAGTGGGCTTAACATGGTCACACCCGATCTATTTGACTTTGGCCCAAAGAACCAAGATGAAGGTCTTCCTGCGGCTAAGCGACTACTTGCAGACATCATGACTCCACAAAAAGAACTTGAACTCGTAACCCCGCCCACAAAGAACAATGAAACATATCAAGTAACTCCGTCCCATGGAAAGGTACTCTTTTCTGAACAACAACAACCTTCTGTGTCTGAACCCAAAAATAATGAAACCTTTCAAGTAATTCCCCCTGGAAAGGAACTCGTTTCTGAACAACAACAGGAACCATCTGAGGCATCTGGGTCAGATTCTGCCTTTGGTTCACCGTGCCCCAAAGCCGCAGATCGAGATTCACTTAATCACTATCACTCGATTTTCAATGAAGGCTTGAATGAAAGTTTGTGTGCGGCTGCGGCAGCGGCTGGGGAAATGGAGAATGCTGAAGCGGAACCAGAACCAGAACCTGACATTGTGACAGCTGTTGTTGACTTTGGTCCAAGGGATCAAGACGAAGGTCTTCCTGCGGGTGAGGCTAAGCCAGTACTTGCAGATGTCATGACTCCACAGAAAGGACTTGACCCTCCAAAGAATGAAACATTTCAAGTTCCCCCTGGAAAGGAACTATTTTCTCAACAGGAAGAAAAAGAAGAAGAAGAGCAACAAAAACAAAAAGAGCAACAACAAGAAGAAGAGCAACAACAACAAGGAGAAGAGCAACAACAACAGGAAGAAGAGCAACAGCAACAAGAAGAAGAGCAACCATCGGGGTCTGTGTCAGGCTCTGCCTCTGCTTCTGGCTCTGCATCGCCACGCCACGCAGATCGAGATTCACTTGAGCTCTATCATTCAATTTTCAATGATCAAATCCAAGACATTAATGAAAGTTTATTTGCTGCTGGGGAATTGGAGAATGCAGAAGCGGAAGATGAAGAAGATGAAGAAGTGGAAACAGAAGATGATGATGAGAATAATCCATTTGATACAGCTCATGTGGAAGGTGACTTTTTCCCAGATGATAGTGTAGCAGGGGAATCAAACAATTATGAAATTAGTCGACTAGAAGATATTCTAGATGAACAGAATAATCATCGAGCTAATAAGAAAATCCCAATGTGGGCCAGACCTGGTAAGACTAAACTAAAATTTTTATAAATAAAATAATTATCGTATAGTATAATATTTTTTTATTTTAACCAGGCCAAGCCTTGGAAGGTCAACTTTACTTATCAAATCCAAGACTGATCGATGCCATGGATGATCCATATGATGAATTGTCATTTCCACGTCCACTTGCTTACTTCAAATTATTCCCAGGGGCTGAACCTCCACGTGCTCGTAAATAATTAGTTTACTCCTTCCTTGTTTTTGTCTTTTTTTGTCCTCATTTTCTTTAGCTTATCATTTGAATCACTTTTCTTCTAGTGCTAATGCCAGAAGTGGGCAATGTTCAGCAAAAGGTGGCTTTCTATGAAGAAATGATTCGCGTCTAATAATGTATAAATTATCTTTCCTTTCTCTCTGGGTTCATTTATTTTCTTTAGCATTAAATTAAACTCAGCACTGCGTTAGCTTGGGCTACGACTGTGACTGGGATCGTTTAGTTTTTTTTTAATTTAAAGATAATGAAAATGAAGTTGAGCTGGGTTAAATTAAAAATTTGGCTAAAATATTTGTTCTAGTTTAATTTCGTTTGGAGTCAATTTTGGGTAAATTAATTTTTGGGTTGTTTAATATTGAAAAGTTGTTGCGTTCACTCATGTGTCTGTGTCTGTGTAGAATTCGGATTTTTCTTAGGTTAAGAATTAATGCTAATGCTACTTGCTACTGTTAAACATTGCGTTATTCCATAATGTTAACCTAAACTAAATGAAACTAATCGATTATTTGTAATTTGACACTTTTTTTCAATTTGAGTGAATAAAGAAATCATTCATGGAACAATTATCCGCGTTTTGACCTGTTTGTTATTACGGATGTAGAATTTATTGCAGATCATCTCAATTATCGAATTATTAGTAATGTCCTCACATGTACAGTACGTGTTATGTCACATATTTGGCATTAAATTTAACCTTGGATTGGACAGTAAATGCACACCTGGCCAATTTTAAGCTCAAGCATTACATTTACACTCGGCATCTGCACTTGGCTAAGTACATTGCAAATTTAATCAGTTAATCCATCCCTCTGCCGCGTGGATGAATTTCAAGTACTTTGGATAACTGATTGAAAATAAGAGCTTATGTGCAGTTTTATTTCATTTTGGTTAAATTAGCCCCGACCACTGGCAGACAGAGCTAAACATGGCCCATTCCATGCCCATGCTCAAAGGAGCAATTTTTTTACTTTTAGCTTCAAATCTTGGAATCACAGTCCTAGGTCAATCAGGAAATGAAGAATTCTTGTATGGAAAATTCCCTGATGGTTTTAAATGGGGTTTTGCCACAGCATCCTATCAAATTGAAGGGGGTTGGAATTTAGACGGTACGTGATACCTTTATTTGACTAATTAATTAATTAGTTAATTGGTTTGGATTTGCAGGGAAAGGTGAGAATATATGGGATAATCATACTCATAAAGTCCCTAGCGTAATTGTGGATGGAAGCACTGGTGACGTGGCTTGTGACTCATACAAAAAATATAAGGAAGACGTTCAACTTTTAAAAAATCTTGGGGTTTGCTAACTAAAATTAACACAAAATGCTAAATTTAAATTTCACCATTTTTTTATTTTAGGCTGATTTTTACCGATTTTCTTTATCTTGGTCTCGAATCCTTCCAACCGGGCAAATTACCAAGATCAATCAACCTGGAATTGATTATTACAACAATTTGATTAATGAGCTCATTCTCCATGGAATCACTCCAGTCGTGACCTTGTACCATTGGGATTTACCCCAACCCCTAGAAGACATTGGTGGTTGGCTCAATGAAGAAGTTTCGGCTCATTTCTTAGACTTTGCCACCCTGGCATTTGAGACATTCGGAGATCGAGTCAAGACTTGGATCACATTCAACGAACCTTGGGTCGTTTGTTGGCAAGGCTATGGAAATGCTGGAAAGGCTCCAGGAAATGTTGATAATCCTGGGGTTAATCCTTATCTTTGCGGACATAATTTACTCAAGGCACATGCTCTGACTTACACGACTTATGATAAAACGTACCGAAAAATTCAAGATGGAAGGATAGGGATAACTTTGGATTCCAATTGGTATGAACCAGGGAGTCAGAGTCAAGCTGATATCGATGCAGCTGAGAGGGCAGTTCAATTTCATGTAAGAATATTATTCAGAATTTATAATTAATTTCGCATTAATAAATTATTAATTAATTAGCATGGTTGGTTCGCTGCACCGATTTACACTGGGAAATATCCAGCGATCATGAGAGAAATCATTGACAGAAAAAGTCAAGCAGAAAATCTTCCGAATTCAAGGCTTCCAGAATTTGATGTTCGATGGTCATTTATGCTCAAAGGTTAGTTTTTGTTTAAAATTATTTTCAATATTCGACACTGTCTTGAATTTTTAATAGGTTCGACGGATTTTCTGGGCCTTAATCACTACACTACCAATATGGTGAACGCAAGCATTCAGACCCAACCAGGTTGGCTTTGGGATCAAGACACAAAGACATGGCAAGACCCATCATGGCCAGCCTCAGCATCCATGTGGCTCAAAGTGGTTCCTTGGGGTTTTCGTAAATTATTGAATTGGATTAAAAACACTTATGGAAATCCTAATGTCTTAATCACTGAAAATGGGTTCAGTGATGATCACAGTAGTTGGGACAGCGGATGTGAAGAGGACAGCGTACTACAATGATTACATTAATAACATGCTGAAAGCAGTAATTGTAGATGGATGCAATGTAACGAGCTACACGGCTTGGAGTCTCTTGGATAATTTTGAATGGATGAGGGGATATTCGTAAGTAGAAGAGAAGAAAATGAAAATTTTTGCATTATTTTTGATAATTTTTTAATTTTTCAGTGAACGCTTTGGAGTACATTTCGTAGACTTTGAAGATCAAAACCGACCACGCACGCCGAAAGACTCTACGAAATTGTTGAAACAAATATTTGCGGATAATGGTTTTGTTAAAGGAGATAGTGGTGACTCGACCAGAGTAATATCTGGAATTTCTAGTGTTATTTTGGCCTTTGGTGCTTGTTTGATAATTTTAGGCTAATTCTTGAACTTGTATAAAATTAACAAATACTCCCCGGTAAAAAAAACAGAAATTATTGTCGTCTGGTATAATGCACCCAATTTTGCATATTACAGCTCTTATTAGTTTGATATTCAATTGATAGATAGCAACAAAAAATCTTGGTTAATTCTATACCTCAGTTTTTTCATCAGAAATTTGGCTTGACGTAATGATTAGGACATCAAAAATGCATGAAATTAATAAACTCACCACATGTACCATACATATGAAACTTAAGGAAATATAGAGATAGGTCAGGTAGGGTTCGGTGAATTAGGTCAGCACTCAGCTTTAGTCCATTCAAATGGAATCTGAGCTCGGAACACATTACGTATGAGGTAGAAAATTACATTCCGCTAGACGGATTTTACGTAGAAAGTCAAATTGACTCTTTTCTTAAGATTCTTTCTAAGTCTAGGTACTTGGGAGTTGGGACATACGTATTAGTAACCCGACCCGAATTCATTTCCGTGTGGTTTTATTGACAAAGTGATTTCCCGTCATTGACCCAGAACCGTCATAGACCTTTTCGCTTGGCTCTGTCAGCCTCAGTCTTGCCTTATGTCTTATGCAATGAATGAAAATGAAAAATTCCCCTGACTACGACACTTTTCTCCAGCCTTCTGTACCGGCGTGTTGTTTATTCACAAACGTGTCAACANGCTTGGCTCTGTCAGCCTCAGTCTTGCCTTATGTCTTATGCAATGAATGAAAATGAAAAATTCCCCTGACTACGACACTTTTCTCCAGCCTTCTGTACCGGCGTGTTGTTTATTCACAAACGTGTCAACAACAACGACTCGTAACAATCGCCATCCATGAACCCAAGTCTATTTCAATAATTTCAACTAGACTTTTTTAAATCTAGGAATTTAATTAGCTAATTAATTTTAGTGTGTAGGTTTAACTGTACCACTCAAAATTACTCGCAATGGATCAGGCTCTCATCCATGAGGATGTGAACCGAATGGTCTGTGAGGTGAGAAATTTAAATGTAGTAATGAATTCCAGAAAAATATTTTGAACTATGACCTTATATGTGTGCGCAGTACCTCCAAGTGAATGGATTGACTCAAGCCTTGTCTGCCTTCACGTCCGAATGTCAATCTAAAAATATCCCATGTCCGATAGATTCCAAAATTGCATTTTCTCAAGATGAAGCCAAAATCCTTCTTCAGACTTTTGATGAAGGAGATTTTGACTCTTTTCTCAAGGTGAATAATTAAAAACACGATTTTTGATGACCGAATTTATAAATTACACATAATTTTGTTTGCAGATTTGGAATCTATTTCTCTCCCATGTCCAATTGTCAAGTAATGATATGAAAAAATTGGAAGTTTACATTCGTGTCCATTTTGCCCTTTGGCCAACTGCCCACGGTGAGTCTGATCACGTCCAAGCCACCGCTATGCAAAAGCTTCGTGTTTTCTTTGAAGAAGAATCTGAATTATCTCAAGATTCTTCGATTCTCCCACTCTTCGCATTGCCCTACGTCGTTGACCCCAAGAATCACCCAGTCTTTAAGGATTTGTTTGATCCAAATTGGACTCAACGACTGAGGGAACAACTTGAGAGCACGATTTCAAAATATTTTACGATTGTTCATGAAAATATTGTCCAGTATTCCAAATTGGCGAACCTTATTGCGAGTCAACCGGATATAAGTCAAGGTCAGGGTGAAGGTGAAAATATTGACGAATACCAAGATCGGTTTTTTCAGCTCGCAAATTCTTACAAACAAGTTCGAACTTTGCTTCGAA
>WJEZ01002960.1:0-11947 GCA_009869925.1 Thalassaphorura encarpata
TTCAACCCATTTTCATAACTTGATAGTTTTTTATATTCACCAAAAATTGTTTTGCAAGATTTATACTACAAGTCTATAACTTTTAGCTTCATTTTACCCAAAATAATCAATTGCAGTCTTAAAACTTTCTGAAAATTCACAATACTTATTGCATTAGCCAATGGTTGGCCAATATTCCATATTTCACTGCACGAAGAAGGAAATTCGAAAAGGGCATTAGTTTGAGTTTAAAGACAAAAATACCTCCATAGCAATTACTGCACTTGCGAAAGTAACCCGGAACTTTGCTATTTTATTTTGCATTATTTTTTATCCATTTAGTCCACTAAGCGGTCACTCCTGAAAATGTCGTCATAAAATCTTGACACATCCGTCATTCATAAAATCAGCCATTAAAGTTAGGCTTACGTACGACAATTTTTGCACACCACAATAAATGGCATACGGGAACTTTTGTTTAATTTATTTTTTATGTTAATGTTAATTAAACACGCTACGTTACATCATCATAAATTAGCACCTGCATTAAGTAATAAAATAATAAGCTTATTTTGAGATGGAACCTGAGCCGCAGTAATTATAAATTATTATAGCCAGCCCAAGGTTGTATCCAATGAAAGTTTTTATTTCATTTTTTACTTACGCCATGTCATTTTGGGATTTGAAATAAATCAAATAACAAAATTTGTGCTACTAGGTCTGTGCTACCTGAAAGTTGCCAAAACCAGCAAATATTAGTCATTTCAAATTCCCAGTTCAGGCGGATTGACTCATTTGTAAATTAGTTGAGGAAATGTGGGGAATTACGGTGGATGTGTGAAGTAATGTTTATTTGAATTTGCACTCTTCGTCTTGTATTGATTTCCGCCCTAATGAAAGAAAAAGTTATTAGCAAAGACGCCGAGGCTAAACACATCCTTAAATTTTAAATCTTGTCACCTACTTCCTCAAATCCACATGCATGGCATCGGCATGTACGTGCTTCTTTTGCCTTCTTGTAAAATAAAGTCGTAAAGTAAAAATAATAATGTCTTGTCTTTGGACTTCTTGGTCCCATCATCATTAGGTAAATAACACAAATGCAAATGCAAATGCTTTGCAAGGGAATGTACGTATTTTTTAATGTTAAGGGAAGTGAAGATTTCTACGGATCTTCCGCTCCGCACCCTAATGTGTGTAATGTAAAGGCACGGGATGACCCCGACAAAAACTTTCTCATATAAATAACTCACTTCGACCCTCATTTAGGCAAACACAATTTGGAAACTCATCCGTGCAAATCATTCAAGTTCTCTTGTTTTTATATTTGGCATATATTTATACTAACCTGAGTGAGACTGAAAAATATTAAGCGTAGGTAAGAATCGGTCAATAATATTTTCTTTTGTATTTCCATCAATCAAGTTTTCAATTTGACTTGACTCATTTTTTTATAAAAAGCACAAAATCGTGCATTATAATTTTTATACACATTATTTTAGATAATTTGGGTCGCTAAAATGCAAAAATCGGAGGCATTTCTGGTTCTCATCTTTTGCCTATTACTCGTGAACATATGCAGTGCCCAAAATTACATTCAATTTGATAAATTTGAATCTGATAATGACGTAGACGTTATTCCAAAAAGCGTGAGGAAAAACCTGGCTACTCAAAGCGTCACAACTTTTGCGATTCAACCGAAACCAATCAAACCAACTCCAACTCAAAAATCTCAGCTAAAACCGAAGGCAAAGCCAAAGCCCAGTTCAACTACAACGCACCCTCCGCTACAAATTCAGAATCAGGTCAGATCCAATCACAATGAAAATAATAAAAATCAGCAGCAGCAGCAACAAGTGGCAGAATCTTCTGGACCACCAGTGATTACAATTGGAAGTGCACAACAACAACAACATGGACAAAAACAACAAAAACAACACGCAGTGCAAGCCAGACAAGTGCATGTAAATGTGAACGGAAATACTGGGTTCAAACCATCACCACCAGTCGTAGCAGCCGCTGATTCAAGTGGTCACTTTCAGCAACAATATCAGCAGCATCATTTCACTGGGCAACGATATTTGCCTCCTAACATTGTTAATTCTGGCTACACGGATTGGAATGCTGGGAATGGTGGATGTTCGTCTTGTTCTTCGTATGATTATTCTTCCAAGCAACGTTGTTGTACTTTTGGGCACACGGTTTGTTGTACAGTCAGTAATCATTATGCAAGGCCAACGCCTTATACCCCTGTGGGGGGTTATGGAGATACAGGGATTGGAATTCTAGGAAATTTCGATCAACCTTTGTATCATCAATCTTCTTATGGAAATGATCGATGGGGTAAGATATATATAAATTTCATATAGCTTAGTATTAAAAATGACCAATTTTATTTAATGCTCAAGGTTGGAATAATCGGGACAAGCCCGGGAGTTGCTATCGACCATCATTCCAAAATTATTGGAAGTTTGGAAATACACCGAATCACAATGCTGGATATTATTACTCGAGGTCAGATATTGATCGTGATTTTTCTACTGGAGGTTATCAGCATGGAGGAGGTGGCTATGGGACTCCATCACCTCATTATGGAACTACAGTTCCACATTATTCTGGAGGGGGTGGCTATGGTGGTGGTGGTGGTTACGGAGGGGGTGGTGGCGGTGGCTATGGACATCGTCCACATCAGCAATGGTCTTATTGTAGAAGAGATTACGAATGTCCTGGGAATCAAAAATGCTGTAGCGGGCGTTGCTCTACTCCTTCCTTTATTGGATAATTGTACCAAATTTTGTGATTTTATTCCTATGTTATTGTCTACTACTACTACGGAAATCTAAGCATTTAAAAAGTTTATTTGACGAAACATGGATTAAAATTTTACAAGACATTGATTAGGAATTTACGAAGACATTGATTAGTATTTGACGACAATATTGATTAAAATTTACAAACTTATTGATTAAAATTTGACAAAAAACATTGATGGGAATTTGACGATAGATTATAGAATAATATTTATGTTAAGAATTAGTCGAAGATGAGTACGTCCAGTGGTCCAGTCCAGTCGTTGATTCCAGGGTTCAGTGATTTTTCCTTTGTTCTCCTTCAGATGAGTCCATGAGACATGGAAGAATTGAGTTTTGCATGTAATCCTGTGATACGTGATATCCATCATCAGACAAAGGGCTGAGGCAGGTAATGGTAGAAATGTTGCGAGCAATGTATGCGTCCAAAAGCATTCCGAATGTTCCAGCAGCAGGTTGAGATAATTGGGAAATTGATGTTGAAGGAATTGGAGTAGCCACAAGGTTGACAGGAAGAGAAACATCGAAAGACCCAGTTGGGATTGACCTTGACACGCCAGCCATTTCAACCGAGAGGCTAACGTTTGGTTTCTGTCCCTGAGCTTCACCAGTTGACACACCTTGGCGGCCTTCTACAAGATTTAAAAATACAAAAAAGTTATAAAATATCAATGCATTGATATAAACTGTTGTTGTGATTAAGAATAGTTCTTACCAGTAGGTGATGAATCAATAGGCACTCGCTCGTAGCTCCAGAATTCTTGTCCAGATGGAATTTTGATGATTTTATATCCTTCGTTCTTGGAAATACCAAAATCAGGAGCAGGAGCAATAGCACGACTTGGTCCAGCTGAAAGATTCCAAAAAAAATAATTAAAATTGATAAATTCAAAATTAACACATTTTTCTACATAATATTTGCATTAGAAATTCACTTACGTTTGCAATTTGCTGCAACTGAACTGATACTGCTATTTATCTCAAGACTATCGAATGTTGGCACATCAGTTCCAATATTCATGTGTGAAGGACCCATTCCAAAATAATTTCGGACGATACGACGAAAGTCAAAATAATTCATGCGATTTCCAGTTGAGCCACGAATGAATGTGTCGGTTGATTCAGTGTAGAAACGAGCAGTCACTCGGGAAAGGTAACTCTGTGGTTGTGTTCGTCCAAGATTTAGATCTGGTTTGGCTAAAGCCATTTGCATTTTTTTAGTTGATGATCCAGACCTTCCAGCAACTTGTACTGCATTGTGTTCAAGACCTAAATTTACAAAAAAGAATCAATTAAATTTTCAGTATTAATTAATTTGTATAGTTCAATACTAAGTTTTATACTTACGCTTTAATGCTTTCCCCTTCTTGGCAGTTGTTTTGCCTTTCTTGGATATTTGGCTCATCTCTGCTTTCTTTGGACGAGTGGCCTTGGCACTTGGCTTTGGGTTCACTGGTTGACGAGCTTGAACAGGAGCAGCTGGTTGACATTGACCCACACCTACAAAACATTTGTGATTGCTCATTTCATTCTCAGTTGAGTAAATTAAATTATTTTTATTTATGGAAAAGTTCTTACCATTTTGTTTTGCAAAATTCTTTTTAGCTAGTCGAGAACTGCAACGTTTGTTGATGACTGGAACTGGTTGAGTCGATGTGGGTATTGGTGTATGTGCTTGTGCTGCTGCTCCAGGATTTTGAATTGACTTGCGATTAGCGTTCTTAATCACACACTTGTTTGGAAGGATGACAGACTTTTTCAGCGATGGTGACTGTGAACGAGTTCGTCGAGCGACTTTCTTCTTTGATGGTGGCTTTGGCTTCTTTGTTGCTGCTGTTGACTTTTTAGCTGGAGCTTTTTTTGGTCTTGGCTTCCTGTCCCTTGGGAGTGTGGGTGGTGGAACCACAGGCTGAATCCCAAGACTGGCTGCCATCCTTCTCGTTATAGCCATTTTTGAGTGCTGCTCTCTTCTGTTCTGATAAATTTCTAAAAAATAGAAAATTTCAAAATTTTAGAATAAAATCTAAATAGTTAAATTCAAATGACTCATTAGAAATCCTATAATTAAGAAATGTACTTGCCTTTCCACAGAATGTTGCAGGTCAAAGTTCAATCCCAGTCCTCAAACCCCAGGTCCTTGTAATGTTGAGAGATGTAGAGAGTGAGAGAGGGTTGTTTCCAAGCGGACGTCTAGCTGCCGAATGGGGACCGAGTCATGGTGCTGAGGACAGTCGAAGACTCGCCTTCCTTTGTTCAGGCCATGACGCCTCAGGCTACCACGTGAGCTTCAGGTACTTTTTTCTGGTCGGCTGGCTGGCTAGTTGGTAGGATCACGTGATCCAGAGTACAGAGTCCAACTTCTGCGGCGCACTTTGGTACCTTAGCCAAGAAAACGTCGAATTTACGATTTTGGTGTATTTCGCTTAAGGCATTCTGCTGCGTTGCCATAGGAATACCATATTAGGAAAATTTCATGTACGCAATTTAATTTGCCATTAATTACAGTAGTTAAAATTTATTAATTTAATTACACATTGTTTTAAATAAACATATTTATCCGATCTACTTCCACAATAAGTTTACTAATTACATGACAACCTGAAAAAAAAATGCTGTTTTATTTTGCCATAGCAACACTAATTTAAAAATGTTATAATAAAGCGAAATTAATTTTAGCGCTACGTAGTAGCAGTAGCATTTGTATGTATGTAATAATTGTGCCTTCTAAAAAACCATAAATAAATCATTACTGGAAATATCGTAGCAGGAGTAAAACCAAATACTACTCTAGTATTAGCCGGGTACGTTACCCGGGCCTGGCCTCAGACCCCAGATTCCCGGTCGATCTCATTGCCCGGGCAACCAATTGTGAAAACATTTCGGGAACTTTGTTTGTTAGTCGTGTCGAATGTCGAATACACGGGTAACCCATGGTAGGCAGGCAAATCTTTGACACTTGTTTCACACAAACTCAGGAAACCAGAGCAATATCCTTTCCGCTCTGCTGTGCTTTGTACTCATAATGCAAAAAAGTTGTAAATAGTAGTTATATTAAATCAGTGAAATTATTTGACGTCTTATAATAAGTATGTAAACAAATAGTTTCAGTTAAATTTATTCCTGCCCAATCACTCACTCATGGGGAATACGATTAGACTTGGAATTGCTACCATTGGACTTGTATTTAATAGGTGGATCGCACAGAGAAGTAAAAAATTATCTTTGTGAATTATTTGCAAATTTTATTATTAATTCGTAAAATAATTATTTCCAGGATTGAAGCAAGTCCGACCAGTCATTCTAATTTTAGGAAGACAAGAAGCAGGGAAATCCTCAGTGGCATTTCGAATTCGAAATGGTAATGTTAAAAATTATTTCCTCATGAACTTCATAAGTTCAAATATTTTATGTATTATTCAGCTAAGGGTGATTTGCCAACTACAAATTATGTTCAAACAAATGGGTTTTCCGTCCAAGATGCCAAAGATAAGGACACACATGTCAAATTGTATGATATCGGTGGAAATGAAATCATGAGAGAACTCTGGAGTCATTATTACGGAGATGTAAGACTTTTATCTAAATAGATTCTATGATATCATGTATGTTAAAATCTCTCTATTTTCCAGGCCCATGGATTCATTTACGTAATTGACTCTGCCAGCTCATCAGCTGAAATTCAAGACTCAGCCAAAATCCTTGAACAAGTTCTCAAAGATGAGCGAGTTCAAGGAAAACCCATCCTAATGTGAATAATTTTGAAAATTTTTTGGAAAGGAACGATAATTAATGATTTTTTACGCTCAGATTGGCAAATAAGCAAGACAATGATAGTGCTCTGACTGAAATGGAAATAACAAATCAAATGGATCTCATCCGACTCGTAAATACTGCCAAATGTCTGACTCGTCTCGATGTTTGTTCTGCCATTCAACCCACGAGACCTGATAGTGGAATTTTTGTTGGATTCAAGTATGTAAATTTAAAAATTTGACATAGCAAGTTTAGTAATTCTAATTTTGCTTCAGATGGCTAATTTCTCATATAAAATGGCGATGGGTTGAGCTAAATGACCGAGTAGAGCATGATGCATTGATCGAGCAAAGAAGAGAAAATGCAAAATTTGAAATGAGAAAAGAAGAAAATGCATCAAATGCGTCCAATGAAAATCAAATTCAAACTCAGACTCAAAATCCTTCCACAATAATTGACATTGAACCAATGGAAAAACTAGGAGTAGCAAATCCCTTATCAGTTCATAGCAGTTTCGATGGTGGAGATTCAATTTCACTTCGACAACGATCTGACCCTGATGGGGGCAATGAGGCTATTATGACTCCATTAGATGAATTCTCTAAAAGTCGGGATTTGGATTCTGCCAATGTAAGTCGTTGCGTTATATTTTTAACCATGTACTGAATAATTCTTAACAAATTAATTTAATTTTAGGGACGAGATATTCAAAAAATCCTTGTAAGGGCCCAAGTCCAAGTCCATGAATTTACAGAAAAAGCAGATTCTCTTCCAGATCCTCCAGAATCAATCCCACCACTCAATCCACCCAAAAGAAAAATGTCAAATGAAAATGCTTCCCCAAAAAAAATCAAATACTTTCGAAATAAAACTGCCCCGATGGAATTGAGAACTGAAAATCTGATTTCCTACGTTAATGATTCAATCACTTAATTTTTTAGTAATTTTTGTGTTAGCATCACTTGAATAAACAAATCCTCATGAATGTGCAACCAGAATCCTGATTTTTTAATTAATTTTTAAAAGGTGAGGCGAAAAAATAAAAAATGAATACGTCATCAATTTTTTGGGTTTCTTAACTTCAAATTTATTCACATCATCTAATCTCAGGTACACATTGACAAAACTAATATTTGAACTTTGCTAACAGCACAAGTTAATTTTGATCACACATTCTTAGCTTAAATTGAAAATGGATTTGGTTTTAAGTTAAGCATTGGTAATAATGAAATCGAAGCCTTGAGCAAGCAAGACTTGTGCCCATTGGATTTCCTTGGACGGTGGGCAAAGGATGGCTTGATAATCCATGATGCATTTTTGAGTCAATCGAATTGCTTTGATTGGTTTGGAAAATTCATAAGCATTCAACAAATCCTCTACTTGAGCCATCACATCTTTGATCTCGTCAGCCTTTGCAACCAGATCCTTGATGAGGGTTGAAGTTGAGCAATTTCCACAAATTGCCAATCCATTTTCCCCAGGAGGGGGTAATTTACAAAGTCTGGCTTGAACCAAGGAGCAAAACGCGTAGGTTTCACTGCATTTTGGGCAAAGAAATTCCCTTTCTGGGGAAGTTAGGTCTTTGAACGTTGACCATTTGAGAGTGGACGGGACGTATGGCACGGGGTAATTATAATCTTCGGAAACTTCTTGGCTCCTCAACACCACATCATTTTCGAGAAGCTCAAGGCCATTGGTCAATGAAAACTTGAGATCTTCACCAGGATAAATCACACGGTTGGTGATAATGGCCATTTGACCATTGGGTAAATTATGACGAGTCACATTTGCATCATCGGCAGAATGAGTAATCATTGAAATGTACGGATAAATCCCAAGTCCAACTTCCCAAGTATTTTCGTATTCAAAATCAGAAACTAGAATTGTATAATTGTCAATTTTCTCTGTAAGGGACAAAGCGCTGTACGGAAGAGAAACGGCATGCCGGATAAAAATGGAGGTGACATAAGGTTTAAATTGTGGTTCGTCATCAAAATCGTAGAAAAAGTTTGTCAAACGATCCAATGCATTGATCGCAGCAACTGCATACCACGTATTAGCTGCAATCGTCTCTGGATCCACAATGGATTTCATGGAAAGAATCTGATCATATTCATCTGGACTGTATTTCATTCCACTGTCTCCCGGTGTTGGTTCCTCGCCATTTTCAACTTGCCAACAATTGTACAACTTGACTGGACCCACTTTGCAAATTAATTTGAATCCTAGCAATTTGCTAGTTGGCATTTGTATCATGTGAAGAAATGGAAGACACTTGGACAGGTAGTGTATTCCTTGATCACATTCCCTCAACCGACAAGTCTCGGAACAGTAAGCCGCCTTGAGATGACAAAAATGGCAATCAAATCATTTTAAAAAATTTAGGTTTAAACATTTACACAAGTAGAAGCATAACAAGGGATGACACGTTGGATTTTGGCAAAGCAGTGGGCACAATGAGTTGTATCCCACAGTGTGGTTGTGCTCAAAATTTTACAGAAAGGTTTCTCAACGACAACTGTCGTACCTGCCAAATCAATATAATTTTTAATTAATATTCTAACTACAGAATTCGCACAATTTAAATTACCTGGGTCTATTTTACACGTTGTGAACAAATGGTTCCCCTGTTCCTTATTGCAACTGACTCGAATCCCGTCAATGGCACATGGAATTTCCTTGTTTTGTTTTCCTTGGATTTTGAAAATGCATTTGTCACGTTTAGGTCGCCATTTTAGAATGGACGTTGTTTCTTCCACGTGAGACATGCGAACAGATTCTCTCTTGACCCAAGCTCTGCATTCTTTTGCCATGTCTCTCAATCCTTGATTCATTTCCTTAGGACATGGTGGTTTGTTTGTCAAGGCTGAATGAAGATCCTCCAAGGCATCTTCTCCTTTTTTGAGTTTGTGAAATAATTTCGAACGAACTCCGTACAAACGAGGCAAGTTTGGGTCGTAGGATTCTAGAAACATGGTAGCCAAGTTGTAATACTTCAAACATTTTTCTGTATCGGTGAGAATGTTGAGCTGGCGACCCGTGTCTTCTAAAAATTTTGACATCTCCTCGCTTTTAGCAAAACCTAGATTCAAATCATACAATTATTAATTACTAAAATGGAAATTGACAAGAAATTACTTACGGCTGCTCAGGCCTTTCAATATTTTTACAAATTCCTCGGTCCGAAAAACTTTCTCGATGATTGCCACCCGCTCCAAATGATTCTTTGCGCTAATGAGCTCTGCTGATTTTCCATCCAAATCCTCATTCATCATCTGAATGAGTCTGTCAGCTTCGACACAATCAATCTGCTCACCATTCATCATCGAATCCATAAACTCGGCATCAGAAACATGATTATTTTCATCATCCCACTCAAACCCCAAAATCATCTTGATCTGAAAATTAAAAGTTGATCAACTATTCTATGACTAATTTATTTTTCGTACTGGACTCACCCATTCAGTCCAATTTTGAGGTGAAGACATTTTCTAGCTAGGCTAGAAATTGCTCGCTGATTGTATTTCTGACTTTATTATCTAATTGATTGTAATATTGTACTACCCTTAGTTAATAATGAATACCTTTAATAACCTTTAAATAATTAATATCAAGAAATAATTACTAAAATTTGTTTTAATTAGACTATTTCTCACTTACATCAGAATTCTCAACACTACGGTGGCTATGTAAACAATTTTGAGATCATACGTTTGGATGGTAACGGAATTCTGGGTAAATGAAATACCATAGTGTATTTGAATTTCTTTCGAGGATTTTTCATTTGAATATAAATCAATTCGAACAACTAGTCAGAAAAACTAATCAATCCAGGAATCTTATCTATTTTTGTAGTATTCGCAACGCAAAGAAGTAGCAAGAGGATTTTTCATTTGAATATAAATCAATTCGAACAACTAGTCAGAAAAACTAATCAATCCAGGAATCTTATCTATTTTTGTAGTATTCGCAACGCAAAGCAGTAGCAGCATAACCCATAAAGCTAATATAATTCAGATACTTTTTTCCATTTTTAAATTCACAAATTATTTGAAAACGGCTTGAAGTTCAAAGTTCAGTAATTACACAATTGTTTATTGAGTTGACTTATCAGTGGATTGACAAACTGTTGACTTTCTCAACAACTATAGAAATTCATTCAACGAATATTATATCTTGAGTTATCAGTTGTTTTTCTTTTTATTATCATGCATTTCTTATCACACTGCGCTGTGCATGGAAGCATAGTACATAGTCAGCGTAGACAGACAGTACACCAGACATGGAGTTAACAGTAACACAAAAAAATTATTTGCCGCAACCGCAACCGCAACTGCCAAACTTTTCCAAAATATTGTGAAATGTCGCTTCCCCCTGAATTTGCTGAATACGAATATCGTCGCCTAAGTAGTTTAATCGACGAAGATGAATTGGTCGTCGCATCTTGGAAGCGACTTCATGTGTGTCACTCAAAATTAAAACATGCTACAGAAATTACATCCATCATGAGCTATTTTGCAGTGGTAAGAATTTGTATTACAAAACATTACAAAAAATTTAATAGAAGCTGAATTTGTCAAAATTTTGCAGTTGGGTGCCGTTGAGTTGAACATTCACCCGGGAGATGCGTCTCCTGGTCTGATTACAGCCATGGTCGTCACAACGTCTCTTCTGGTCGCAACAACAATGATTCTCAAAGTTGTTTGTTGCAGTTTACTTCCTTATATACAATCTGTGATTGGAGTTTGTGAAGTTAGTGACGTATCTCGTTCCCCACATGACTCAATGCTCACCCTTATACATACAACATGGATTTTAGCATGTATTGTTGGTCCAATTTTATTTATTTTGGATTTGATTTTATTGAGTTGGATAAAATTCTGGATATTTGCAACTGAAGCTGCCTATGCTGCAACGGGTGTGTTGGTTGGATTGCTCATTGCAATGGGACTTTTTGGAATTGCCATTTATCGTAATTTGGGTCGAATACCAAAATGTGATATTTTGTATGAATCCCTGAAGGAATCTAGTGAAGATTTGTGTTCTGTGAGTGTTGAGTCCAGCTGTGGCAGTTTTACTTCAGCAAAGGCATCATTGTTGCCTAAATCGCATAAACCAAATGTGTATGGGGCAATGGACCCAAGTGATCCAATGTTGTTTTTCAGTTTCTCACATGAAAATAATTTGGGTGCTTAATTACTGCGTTGATGAATCAAAGAGCTTAATGAATAATTAATCTAAAATATATTTTCCAAGTTCTCAAATTTCTTAAGCTTTTATGAAAAATCATATTATAATAAATGTACATACACATACACACAAGCGAATTCTCGTTAGCTACTTCATTTCTTTGCATTATTATCAATTTAGTTTCAATTTTTTACTTTACAAAACAGAATACATAT
>WJEZ01002961.1:0-11946 GCA_009869925.1 Thalassaphorura encarpata
TTACCTCAAGCATTGTTTGAAATTCCTCTAACTGCCTATTGAAAAGCGTCACACAAACTTCTCCAGAGCTATCCAACAAGAAAAATGACTGCGCTTGGCCAGAAGTCAAACCATTGTTCCAAGTTCGAACAGAGCTTACATGGGAAATGCGCCCGACCAGACACTTGTTTTTCCTAGTAAAACAAAAAATTGAGTACTACATAAAAACTTGAATCTAGTAGACTACTAAACTTACATGCCCAAAGCTAAGTCTGAGATGGAAATAATCTCCAATTGAACGGGGGAACCAAAGATCGGACAAGGACTCAAACTCAAAGAAGACTTCCGCGGACTCACTGAAGAAAATAAACGGCAAGGAGTTAGGCAAGACTTCTTGGAAGGAACCTCAAGTCCAGATGAGGATGGTGACTGCTCTTCATTTGTAGAAGATCTTGTCTTCTTAGGGGGCATGGCGAAATTTCGAATGCACGGTAAAGCGATTGCAAAAGGAACTCAACAATTCAAAGTCACCAGACAAATCAAAATCACGTCTATGCAACGCAAAGTCAGATAAGAGACTGAGCAGACAAGGGTTGAAACGAATGGAGGAAGGTTTTTGCAAACAAACATTGTTTAGCAACCACATCATCTTTGAATGTAACCTATGGATACAACTCTAGATTATGAGTAAAAACTGTCGTATTCGTGAATTGAATTGAAAATGAAAATTCATGTGTACATAACGGCAATATATATCCAATATTCAAACATAGTTTAGAAACGAAACGTTGCTTTGTACTCCAACCTCGGGAAAAAGGGGTTGGGCAAACCCATGATTGGAGTGCAAAGTAGAAAAATATTACGTTAAGTTCTTAAGATGTAGCAACATAACTACCTCAACCTACCGCCCAACCCGTAAAGCCAATTTTCAATTCATTTTTTTTCCATTTATACCTCAACTATTAGACAAACTCAACAACAAAACATTTCAACTCATATAAATAATAATTATAGAAATTATATTAATTTTAAACAAAGCTCCACAACTCTGCCTCCATTCTCGACAGCTCGATTGCATCGCTATGGCCATGCACATGTGTTCGGTTGTTCAACTTCTTTAGCGTAATGGCTGCAGCCAAGGCACAAGTGTGTTCAATACTAGNGCTCCACAACTCTGCCTCCATTCTCGACAGCTCGATTGCATCGCTATGGCCATGCACATGTGTTCGGTTGTTCAACTTCTTTAGCGTAATGGCTGCAGCCAAGGCACAAGTGTGTTCAATACTAGGAAATCAGGAAGGTAGGGTAAGGATAGGAATAAATGGGAACGATGCAAGGAAGTTGAAAATAGGGTAAACATACCTTACTGTACGCAATACACAGGAAGAAGTTAAAGGTTTAGGTAAAAAGTATCCATTTTTGCTCAATTCACGCTCGATGTGAAGCTTCAAAGTCGTACTTACAGCAATCACGTGTCTCTTAGTTTGGTTGGAACGATAGAATGTCAACTCGGAAGTGTGAAGATTTACAAGTACCACATCTGTATGGTTTAGATGAGCGTTCATAGGGGGATAGTCGAAATGGACGAGAAAAGCGACTTTCGTTAGTCCAGGAGGGAGTCCATCAAATATTTTGTTCCAGTCTCTAACCTTGATATTCGTATCAATTTCCAAGTAAATTGATTGTAGAATCCTCAATTGGCCATGTTGTCGCAAAGAATTGATCCAAGAATCCAAAGTGTCGCCGTTAGCCCACAAGAGGAACATGCTGAAAAAATGAGATGTGAAGGGACTGCAAGATGAAATGATTGTGATAACGTCAAATGAAATAACACATCTGGTTTAGATAAAGGTGAAGACGAGACAAGCCAAATTTTAAATTTTGGTACCAATGACATGACATCGAGTCAAAAGTTGAATTTCCCGAAATCCGCGCGAAATTTGTATTATGTGAATCGGACAAGTGCTAGGTCAAGGTCCGTCAAAGCAGTTTTTGACTTTTGCGAACCAGTTCGTACATCCCAGTACCTCTACAACTTTTCTTCCGCCGTGGGTTTTTTTTACAACTTGGTGAGGTGATAATTTTTATCATTTTATCATGTTGGCTTGGTTTTTTCAAAAAACATTTGTTTGACCTTAATTTGTTTGCTTTGGCAGCTCACATAACGTTACTACGTTTATTCATATGTCGGTCATCCATTCAGTGATTCGCATTTTGCAAATTTTTCATGTTTGGAACCCTGGATTGAAAATATGAGTGGAACCCAATTCCAGTGACTTTCTGTCTAAAATGGTTAGAACGTGCTGCATCAAAGGATGCTACGGCTCGACGGAACAAGAAAAATTTAGGATTATTTATTTATTCCCGAAGAACGAAGTTTTTCGTCAGCTGTGGATGGATGCAATTGGAAGCCGACTGAAAAATGAAGGGCATTTGAATTTAAAAAGTTCTGGAGTTTGCCCAGAACATTTTAAAGAAAGCGACTACATGGAATTAGAATTCAATGAACTTGTAACATCGACGAAGCGAAAAAAGGTACGCCCGTTTGCAGTTCCACATTTTCAATTAGCTTAGAATAGTTCAGTTTACAACGTAAATGGTTTGTGCTAACCAAAATTACCTAGCCTAGACCCAACTTTTTTATTATGTGGAAATATTGCTTTTATATCAGGTCCAAATCCTACGCGAGAATTTGGCAGAAGTAATTCCGAAAATACTCAAAGCGTCAACGTAAACGGTAATATATGACCTTTAATTCTAATAACTGGGTAAATTTTGATCAATATGCTTAATTAATAGCAACTCTCTCCATCACCGAATACGATAAGAAATTGGAAACTGAGCTGCAGAGCACGAAACACTATCTCAAACTCAAGAATCTATTCAAGCCAGGGTTGGAAAAAACCCGGGGTTTTTTAAAAAAATCAAAAAAAATCCGGGGTTTCGGGGTTTTTCAGGGGTTTTTGATAGATGACGATTTTACTTGCTTGAAATAAGGCATGGAACTCATGCTACGATGCAATTACTACTACTCGTGCTTTTTCGTTAGTTGAAATTGTACTCATATCATTCTAAAACCCCCAGAAAACTTTAAACCCCAAAACCCCCAACCCTGATTTTGTGAGAGCGGGTGGTTTATAGGGTTTAACACGGGTTAGACCCCGTAAACCCACCAAAACCCCCAACCCTCCAAAACCCCTATTGCCAAGCCTGATTCAAGCTAATCAAAGATTACGAGAAATATTCAGTCCAGCCCAGCTACAAAAGTCGATGTTACCCTGAGAGTCAAGTTCGGTGGAGTGAAGACGGTATTTCAAAATCTGTTGCATTGAATTCCGTTTCGTCGAAATACTACAACTATTGAACAGCAACTCTTGGCTGTCCTTTTCCTTCACATCGAATACTCGGACGATGGTTATCAGAAATTAATGTAGAACCAGGAATAATTCTACCGGTGATGCAGCTACTGCGGGCTCAATTTCAAAATAGTTTACTCATAGAACGAGCTTGTATATTGGCATTCGATTACATGGACATAGATCCAAAATACTGCTACGATGAAAAAGACGATAAAACTTACGGGGCAACACAAAATTTGAAAACAGAAGAAAACGTTTGGGTTTTCCCTGACTTCCCACACATTTTAAAACCGCTTAGGAATCATCTAATGGATGACGGATTGATTTTGCCTGATGAAACTAAAGTCAACAAATCTTTCTTCAAAGACTTGCTTTCCGTTCAGAAGACTGAACTAAAGTTAACATTTGACGTCACACATCGTCATTTATATGTCCGAGGGAAGCAACGGCAAAAAGGTCGACCTGCTTTTCAACTATTTTCTATAAAAGTTGCCAAGGCCATTGAAGTGGCATTTCCTTCACGAAAATCAGACGAAAAATTTGCCCAACTAGTTAATGACTTCTCACAGACCTAATGAATACTCGCTATGTCGTATCACAAACTGTTACGGCCCCGGTTAAGTGTAGCGGACGGTGGCCGAACATTTCTTATTCGAGGAAAGAAAAACTCCTTCCTGAACCACGAAGACAATTCTTATCTTTATTCTCTTTTTAATGACGTGGTGAGTCTGCCTTCGATCTTAGCTGCAGACTGAGCTCAAAGCTCGTTCGCAAAACATCGCGAACTAAAACTAGAACAAAATGCTAAACTTAGCCTAGAGGGCTAAAACAAGAACAGAAAGAAAAGCGAAGCGCTCTTTCATTTTTGGCATGGCCATTCATGGTCATGACACAAACTACCAACGATATTTACAGGACCAACTTTGGAAGTCACTATGAAGACCAGTGCGAATCCTTTGGCAAGACCTACAAATATTTTAGCGAACTTTGTGTTGGAAACCGGAAAACCGGGGCGTACTTACCTTTTCAGAAAGGATTTCTTGTATCGATACGCTCCGTGATTAGCCTTTATGAAGATGTCTCCCAGAGAATAAGGGTCAAGTACATTATGACCTCACACTTAAACCAGGACCAAATTCCTTTGCCATTGTCAGGGGTCTTGTAGGCTATAACATCAACCCAACTGCTGTCGAATCTAATAGCCGAATAAAGCGGCTCATTGTTGGACAAAGTCTTTTGAAACAAATAAGTTCAAACGCAGAGACAACGGAAACTGTTAATTTTATCAGCTTTCACTTTTTTTCTATTCTGCAAGAGAACTGCTGCCACTCTAAGCATGATTCCATCAGAGGACAAGTGGCTACAGAACCGATGCTGGAAAAAATTCTTGTAATTTCACCAAATATTGTAAGTGAATCGATCCAACCAGATGACTATACTATCCAAGAAAAACTGAGTTAGGTGGAATGGAGTATGTCGCCGAATTTATTGTTGAAAAAAATTCAGACGAAAATGCATTTTGGGTGAAATCTATTTCCAATGGAGGACTGAACGAACCATCAGATGAATGGTTCTCACATTGTCGGAAATTTGAAGAATATTTTGAGACTATCCATCCCATCAATTCAGCATGCAAAGACCCTGATTTTGTCAAGAGGCTCCCTTCATTCTTAAAAAAACTTCAGGAATGTCCCGTCCGAGGGGATTGATTTCTATGCAAAGACAAGAACTATGATTCGAATTACTCATCTTAACAAGAGAAGCGAGGACAGAAAGTTTCTTTTGCAAGACCAAAAGCAGAAAATTATGAAGTCTATTCAAGTGCAATCAAATATTGTATTGGTCGCATTCCCTGAGATGACTTCACAATTTGGAAATGAGACCGAAAACGAGAAAAGAGAGGAATTACAGGATACAGAGGCTGGGGGAGAGTTAACGAATTGTTGGAAATTTTATTTCCTGATGTAGTCGAAGAAAGTACTTGATTTCAGCTAATGTCAAATAATTTTGTACATATAATAATAGTTCTGTTAATTAAGGGTACTCTGTTTCGTTCATAAAAATTAAACTCATAATCTTGCTCATTAGACGAAACTTTGTCTTAACCTGTATTAAGGATTATTTCTCGTCCGTCATCAACTGACTTAAAAAGTAAACAACTGGTCCCGTAGACTGATTCGCGAAAAAATGAGAAGTGCACCCACCTTATCAGCCCTGGGCTGGACAAACAAACATCTAGTTGCCATGATTTTACCTTGAAATATGAAAAGTATAATAAAAATCTAATTAGAAAGTATAAATTGAAATTTATTCTTTTTAAAATGCACTATGCATGTGCATGTAATTGATTTTAAATAGAGATGAAAATGTTTGTTAGTTGAGAGATGTGTTAGTGAATTAGTTAGAATAAAAATTGATTGCGCTAAGCAGTGGCTATTTGTAGTATCTGAACAATGGCGGTTCATGTATAATAGTATGAGGAGTCTACCACAAAGGTTTTAGATAAATTGTGAAATAAAACACTTAAGACAACCAATAGCAAACATCTATAAAGGGTGCGGCATATATTTTTGTCAAGTTAACGTGTTCCATTGTCGCTCCTAAAAAGAGAATCGAAGGCCAAGAAATAATTGACGGTTTGGTGTTGGTTAACCAATTTATTTTTGGAATTGAGGACTGAGTTTAGTTAAGTTAGGTCGTATGCCGATAAATGCGGTTACTGGTAATTTTACTTCGGCTTATATTTATCATTGCGGGTTTCTTTTCTTTAAGCCAAGCCGCCCATGGGCTGATTTAACCATAATCTGATTGGTTTTGCAGCCACAGCACAACGCCTAATGATGATTACTAAAATCTTATATCTTGTCCTTTGAAAACTTAACTTGCATTGCAATCACCACAAAATTGGAGCATGTTCATCTCAAAAATTTAAAAAATATTTTCAAAAATTGATTATTTTTTGTGAAAGAGTACGTTAAATCATTTTTAAAATTTGAAGCTACTAAAATGTTCACAGATATTACAGTAACCCTTGTATTTCTTGGTATTTGGTTTTGGCTATACCAAAAATGGGCAAGGCCACCTAATTTTCCTCCTGGTAAGTTGGAATTACAAATAAAATGGCAAATTGAAATGTTGGAATTTTAGAATCGGGTCCAGGTCCACCTATTCTTCCATTTGTTGGAAGTTTCCCATTCATTGCAACCGGTGGAGTTCAATTCAAAACCTTGAAGAAATGGAGGAGAAAATGTGGAAATATAATTGGTTTAAAATTGGCTAGTTGCAAGTAATGAAAAAAATTGATTAATTAATTTGATGTAAATTAACACTAAATTAAAAAAAAATGTTCCCTCTTCGACAGTGTTGTTGTTCTTTACGATTATGCCGTGATTAAAGAAGCGTTCAGTCAAATTGTGTTTAGTGGAAGGAATATGCTTAAACCATTTGAATTAATTGCTACCAAAAATAAAAGAGGTGAGCCAAAATATTTTAATTAATATAATTAGTAATTACCTAAATAAATAATTTTCAGGTTTGACATTTTCCGACGGTAAAGACTGGGAAGAACAGCGACGATTTACAGTAAAAAGTCTTCGGGATTTTGGTTTTGGGAAAGAATCCATGGAAGACTTGGCTCACCAAGATATTTTAGAATTAATTAAAAGTTTGAAAAGTCTATGTCAAATGGACCAACCTATATCAACGAATCGTCGTTTCAGCCTTCCTATTCTAAATTCGCTTTGGAAAATTGTGGCGGGAGAAAGTATTCAAATTGATGATTCAAAATTCCAGCAAATTGTAGATAAAATCTATGCGTAAGCAATATTGGTGTTCTCAAATTTGTATTACGTATTTTGAATAGAAAGAATCCATGGAAAACTTGGCTCACCAAGATATTTTAGAATTAATTAAAAGTTTGAAAAGTCTATGTCAAATGGACCAACCTATATCAACGAATCGTCGTTTCAGCCTTCCTATTCTTAATTCGGTTTGGAAAATTGTGGCGGGAGAAAGTATTCAAATTGATGATTCAAAATTCCAGCAAATTGTAGATAAAATCTATGCGTAAGCAATATTGATGTTCTCAAATTTGTATTACGTATTTTGAATGTTTTGATTTGACATCTGTTAGAGCAATGTCTGGACTAAATCCAGCGAGTGCCTCATTTTTTATCCCCGCGTTAGAAGAATTTGCTCCTGAATTGACTGGAATTAGGAAAATTCCAACGGACAATTCCAGAGCTCAAGGCTTTGATCCAGGAATACATCGATGAACACAAAAAAACTTATCAGGATAATCACATGAGAGACTTTATGGATGTCTTTATTCAACATATTAACTCTTGTGCCCAAGATCCATCTTCATCATTCTGCGGACAAGTTGGAGGCACGTTAATTAATTAATAACAAATAATAAGTAATAATTTTGTTTTATCCATTTTAGAAGAGAATCTCCTCGTTGGGGTTTTAAATTTATTTATAGCTGGGGCAGAAATGACATCGTCGACACTGAATTGGGCATTGTACTATTTATCCCACCCGAAAAATTTTGAAATTCAGAAAAAACTTCGAAATGAAATTGACAATATTGTCGGGCATTTTCGACTTCCGAATTTGAATGATCGTCAAAGGTAAGATCCGAGTTTTGCCACCTTGATCAGCCATCAGTCAATTTATTTTAACATTTTTATAGAATGCCTTATACCGAAGCCGTGATGCTTGAAGTGTTTCGAATGTCTTCATTATTTCCAGTGGGTATTCCACATCAGGTCACTGCAGACACTGTGTTTAATGGCTTCAAAATCCCAAAAGGAACTGTCGTCTTTGCGAATTTCTTTGATTACCACTATGACCCACATATTTGGAATGACCCTGACAATTTTTGCCCAGAACGATTTTTACTCAAAAACAAAGGGAATGGTGAAATGGAAATTGACAAAATGCATCCACCAATTATTCCATTTTCTATCGGAAAAAGAGCTTGTCCCGCTGAGACTTTGTCTAGAAATAATTTTTTTCTCTTTTTGACAAGTCTGTTTCAAGCATTTTGTATCACAAGAGATCCCAATAAGTCCACGAAGAAAGTCAACTATGGCCTGGATGGATTTTTTCGATTTTCACCAGATTTTAAAGTCATTTTACAAGATCGGTTGAAAGTTTTGGAGACAAGGGGGTAAGAGTAATTTCAACTTTAAAAAGGACAAATGGAATTATGCCATTTAAATTTTGTGAATAAATAAATTTTAAAATATCAATTAGACTGTATTTATCAGAAAAGAATTAATTTTCTCTCATATTCACTATGTAATTTATAATATGAATGTCCATGCAAAATAGTAGTGTTGAATTTTACCGTCGGTCATTCGCAATGGTTTCATCCACTATTTCCCGTGCACATGTGCGCGTGGTGTTTCAGGGTCGTCAGGAATTGTCTTATTATCGCTACTGTGGTTAAGGTGAATTTCGAGAAAATACTCCGTTCCATCGTTATTATCCTCATTATCGTGGTTAAATGATCGATAACCAAGGAGACAGTCACTCAGTTCTCCTAAGTGTCCCGAGTTCTTTTAAAGAACTCTCGCAATTTCGTGTTCAGTTCTTTTACGCTATTAACGACATGTTGGAATATATTATTTTCGTCTTTTTCGTAGTTTTATACTATTGGTTCTACAAATATAAGGCAAAGAAGTGTGAAATCATCAGGGAAGGGCAAACCAAAGGAGTCATTTACCTCAAAAAACAAAACTACGCTTCAATTTGGAAAACACTTGTAATGAAAATAAATTTTGCTGACATCATGTCCGAATACTACAAAGAAATGGGAGAAAACAAAATAGGGGTTTACTTTGAATTAGGAAAACGAAAGCCAACATTTTTAATCAAGGATCCTGAATTAGCCAAAAATATTTTGGTGGCTGATGCATCCCACTTTATGAGTCGAGCTTCTGAAGATTATGTAGATAATGGACCATACGTTCCACGAATGTTGACTGGACTTGAGGGAGAAGAATTTAAAAAAATGAAAGGAATCGTAGCCCAAAATTTTAGTATGGCAAAAATCAAAATAAATTTTGAAGCAAGTAATCATTTTGCTCAGGAATTTTGTACAAATCTACAACAAGCAAGGAAAAGTGAGGATTTTAGTGTAAATTTTTGCCAATTTGCTAATCTGTATGCAATGGACGTTATGGCATTTAGTATTTTTAATATTGAATTGAATTCTTTTAAAATTCCTAATCAACTTGCTTCTATGGCCACTAAATCTCAAACAGCCTCAGCTACTGCACTATTGTTGGAATACATTTTGGGAGTTTTACCAAAAGGATTCGAAAAATTTTACAACATCATAGCTATCAGAAAATCAAGGAATGAAGAGTCTTCAGACTATTTACTCAAATTTATTATACAAGCATTGGACAGTCGTCTGGAGGAAATGTCTGGAAATTGCAATAACAATAGACGTTATGGCATTTAGTATTTTTAATATTGAATTGAATTCTTTTAAAATTCCTAATCAACTTGCTTCTATGGCCGCTAAATCTCAAACAGCCTCAGCTACTGCACTATTGTTGGAATACTTTTTGGGAGTTTTACCAAAAGGATTCGAAAAATTCTACAACATCATAGCTACCAGAAAATCAAGGAATGAAGAGTCTTCAGACTATTTACTCAAATTTATCATACAAGCATTGGACAGTCGTCTGGAGGAAATGTCTGGAAATTGCAATAACAATAGCAATAGCAGCAGTGATGGCGGAAAGAATTTAGATTTATTACAAATATTAATAAACGAACGTGTGAAGAGAAATGATATAATTGCACAATGCTTACTATTCCTGGTGGCTGGTTATGATGGGATTGAAACATTGTGTAAATTTACTGCCCATGCTCTAGCTTGGCATCCGCGAGTTCAGCAAAAGGTTTTTGAAGAAATTGAAACCTGTGCTCAGGAAAATGGACAACAGTTGAGTTTTGAATGCATAGCATCTCTTAAATACATGGACATGGTCATCGATGGTAATTTAAAAAAAAAATTAATTTCACAAATTCAGAGACAGTAGACAGCAACATAACCGCCTTTTTATTTTTTTTTCTGCAGAAACAATGAGAAGATATCCGGTCAACCATCGAATTGAAAGATCATGCAGTAGCCAAGCTTACACGTTCCCTGGGACAAATGCTCAGATACAAAAGGGTCAAAAAGTAGTCATCCCAATTCATTTGATAGCAGTAGATTCAGAAAACTATTCAAATCCTCAAGAATTCATACCTGAAAGATTTTTAGCTGATTTTAATGAGTTTTATGAGCGTGAGAAAAAATATTTTATGGGATTTGGACATGGACCTAGACATTGTATGGCACAAAAGTTTGGAAAAATGAATACAAAAATTTTATTAGCAAATTTAATTCTTAGGTTCAAATTAGAACCTGGTGCAGGGTCACAAGATCCTCCACTGCTTGCTAAAAATACACTTAGCAGAGCTACCAGTCGATTCAAGAATGAGTGTTTAATTAAATTGAAGGAAAGAAAAACAAATAACTAATAATTATGCAAATTACAAAGATTGTTCATTCGTTATGTTATGTCTAAGAAATCAGCTATTGATTATGTAATGTTAGCATGTCTTTCTGGTGGTGGCTTTTAAAAGGCAATTCCAATAAATGCAATAAAATAAATCCAGGGCCAATTTAAATGTAAGTCTAAACGAACCCTGCAGTCTACTATTGAACTATTGATTCTGACATGTGAGTTTGAGTTTGCGTCAATCACATCTGACAAATAATATTCCAAGGTTTAATTTTGTTTTCTAAATCTGCTCTAAGAATTTGAAGCAACTTTCGACGTACAACAAAGCTTTGAATACAAGAAATCCACTATAACAAATCATTCAAAAATATGAAGACGGAATCAAATCACTATGCTTGCAAAGAAACGGTAACGAGCGTTTTGTTACAAATGATGATTGTGATTTAATTTAGGCAATGATATGCAAATGTGGATATTAGACCCACAAGATAATGGAATACTAATCGAAAATAACAACGGAGAAAGTCCGAGATGCTTAGGAACTGGTGAAATAATGGATAAAACTACCAAATTTAATTATAATGAGGTCCTAATTGTAGCGAGTTTGAAGAGAAAAAAATAGAAAAGTTAAAAAGTCTTGGTAAGAATGTAAATTTATTGTATTGGGCTTTCATTTTTTTTTATAGAAATTTTAGAAGTAGAGCTGATCAAAATCAAAATTGTCTATACTGTCATCGTTAAAATCTTCTACCATTCAATATGTGTTATGATTAAACGTCTACTAAAATTATTTTGCATTTCAAAATTTGATTGCATTTGCACTTTCATACATGCACATCATGCACAGCCCAATTATTAATCGCACTCAGGGGAGCACAACTGCACAACCGCAAATTTCTACAAAAGAGAATATAGCCCTCTCGGCTATCGTTTGACCGCATTTTTCACGCGACGCGAAAAGATATAACGCGACCAAGCAGATGTGGTTTGACAGACATCTCTACCTTCCCATCTAATTAACTAAAAAATAAATACAATAAAAATTTCTACCTAGCTATACTATATGTGATGCGGTCATA